>JAODAL010046122.1:0-31254 GCA_025379985.1 Phyllomedusa bahiana | reverse complement strand
AAACTCCGGGACCCCCGGGGGTTTTTAAGCCGGTTTTTAAAAGGCTTAAAAGTCGATTGATAAGAGCTTAGCAATCAACTCCGGGGACTACTCATGCTGTGGCCCAGGACAGGTATAGTCAATGTCCAGTGAAACTAAAATGGTGGTTCAAAGACTCCTTTTCCCGGCACTTTTTAATTTGAGGGTCAGACAGGTCTAATGGTCATACTGCGGTCCAGAGAGGAAATAGTCATGTCAGTTTCAACTAAAATGGTGGTTGAAAGACTCCTTTTTCCGGCACTTTTTAATCTGGGGTCATGCAGGTTGGGGTTTCATGCTGGGGCCCCAGGACAGGTATAGCAATGTCAGTGAAATTTAAAATGGGGGTTTTGAAAGACTCCTTTTTCGGCACTTTTTAATTGGGGGTCATGCAGGTTTGGGGTCATGCTGCTTTCCCAGGACAGGGATATTAAATGTTCCAGTTCAGTAAAAATGATGGTTCAAATCATATGCCTTCGGGCACTTTTTAATTTGTGGGTGCTGCAGGTTTAAGGCTCATGCTGTGGTGCAAGACAGGGATAGTGAATGGTCTGTGATTTTTTTTCTGTGGCTTTTATAACCTAAGTGTGTTGCTCAACACTAGTTATAATCAATTTCTGGACTGGTCAAAACTCAAAAAGCATTGATGATGAGGTCTGGGCCAAATTCTTACCTCATTATTACAGCCCACTTAAGTAAGGGTGCTTTTACACGCAGCCTGGTTTTTGGTGCATTTTTTAATGCATTTTTTATGCCTTTTTTTGTGCAGAAACGTACATCATTAGGGTTTGTTCACACGGCTTATTTGGACGAGGTTTTGGATGAGGTCTTCGGAGCGTTTCCTTGCCCAAAACCTCATCCAAAACACTTCCGAAACGCCACCAGTTCATTTAATTGATTCCTATGTAAAACCTCGTTGTAGTTCACACATGATGAGGTTTTTACACGCTTCTTTGGAAGCACTGAAAAAGAAGTGTCATGTAAATTCTTGAAGTGTGTATTCGGCACAGTTTTGACCCGTTTTGGGTGCAGCTTTGGCCCGGTTTTGGACGCGGTATTTGTCCTGGCTATTAATTTGTATGGGTGAAAACCTCGTCAAAAACATCATCCAAAACCTGATCCAAAACTTTGCAGAGAAACGCCTTTAAAGGGCCGTTCACATGGCTTTTTTTGGGCACGGATTCCAGCCGTATTGTGCGCAGTATTGTGCTGCAGTACAGCTGGACTCCACCCCAGCCATTATGGTAATCCACAGTTCTCATAGAGAGCTGTGAATTCAGTCTCTCCTTCCCGCTCGGTGAATACGCCGAGCAGGGAGAAAGTGACATGCACATTATCCCGGCGGGATACGCGCTGTGGATAATGCATGTCTATGGGGCCGGGGAGCTGTGCCTCTGCCCCGCCGCTTATTCAAGCCATAATTACGGGCGAAATCCGTTGCGCAATTACGGCTTGAATAAGCCGTGTGAACCAGCCCTTAAACCTCTTCTGAAGAAGCGTGTTTCAGGCGAGGTTTTGGACAAGGTTTTGGGAGCGGAAATGCTCTGAAAGCCTCGTCCAAAACCATGTCCAAAAAAGTCGTGTGAACATGGCCTTATTGCTGCGCCTTCCTGCACAAAAAACGCACCAATAAACGCATAAAAAATGCATGAAACACGCACTGTGTGAAACCACCCTTACTTGAGTGGGCTGTAATAATTAGGCAAGAATTTGGCCCAGACCTCATCATCAATATGATATTAAACACAAATCAGATGTAGCAGTCAGGCATCTTGATCTTCTAGTGCAGGGGTCCCCAACTCCAGTCCTCACGCCCCACCAACAGGTCATGTTTTCTGGCTTTCCTTATCAGTGCACAAGTGAGTTAATTATGGCCAGTGCATTCTGTGGGATATCTTGAAAACATGACCTGTTGCTGGGTCATGAGGACTGGAGTTGGGGGAACACTGCTCTAGTGCGGTGTCCATACATTTACAAGAAGAGGCACACATGTTCAGTACGATATGTGTGGGCTGAATGTGTGTGAAAGCTTTCAGGATCCTGCGTCCCAAGCCTTGCGGAGGGAGAACAGTACCGATATACAAACTAGATCCATATGTTTTCAACTAACTTGTAAATACACATGTATACATTGCTGGAACATACGTCTATACTCCGCACCAGGAAAAAAAGAGGCTCACTTCTCAGCCGATCCCATCCCAAGTGAGGGTCGGAGAAGAGCGGCCATGAAGGAGTTAATATTTCCTGCTCTCACAAAAACTAAATGCGTAGGGGTCCCTGTGCGACCCTAAGCGATCATAAGGAGTATCTGACAGTGCTGAGCTCAGCTCTGAAATCCAGCTACACCTGAGGCAATCCTGGGGGAGGCTGAGTCATAATGATGTGCTAAACTCACACAGGCAGAAGCCAGGAACCGAGGAGAAGCAGAGGTGCAGGGAACCCGTCGTCTTGGGAACAGTCACAACTGCGAGCCGAGGAGCCATCTTTTCTCTTTTATTATGCCTCGTTCACACGGCTTATTCCCGACGGATTTGTGAGCCGTATTGAGCTCACAAATCCGCCGTGAATAAGGGGCGGGGCCGGAGCGCGGCGGGGGCGCCGCTCCCGGCCCCATAGACAATGCATTGTTTACGGCGCGTACGCGCCTTAAATAATGTGCATGTCACTTTCTCCCCCCGCGCCGAGCAGGGAGGAGCGATGGAATCCACTGTTCTCTATGAGAGCAGTGGATTACCGTAATTACTCCGACGGATTGGCGCCGTACTGAAGCACAAATCCGGCGCGGAGTACGGCGCCAATCCGTGCCCAAATAAGCCGTGTGAACGAGGCCTACGGCACCAATCCGTTGGAGTCATTACGGTAATCCACTGCTCTCATAGAGAACAGTGGATTCCGTCGCTCCTCCCCGCTCGGTGAATCCGCCAGGCGGGGAGAAAGTGACATGCACATTATCCAGGCGCAATACGCGCCGTGGTTAATGGAAGTCTATG
Source organism: Phyllomedusa bahiana (assembly GCA_025379985.1). NCBI lineage: Eukaryota > Metazoa > Chordata > Amphibia > Anura > Hylidae > Phyllomedusa > Phyllomedusa bahiana. Next base: position 28,246 of record JAODAL010046122.1, on the reverse strand, counting down.
GGCCCGGGGAGCGGCGCCCCCGCCGCGCTCCGGCCCCGCCCCCGTCCCGCCCCTTATTCACGGCGGATTTGTGAGCTCAATACGGCCCACAAATCCGTCGGGAATAAGCCGCGTGAACACGGCGCTCTACTTTTGTTGGTTACACTTCACAATGTGACACCCACCAACACCTCCAGTTGAATAAAGCTGGCAGAAGTGGAGGAGCTGTGAACATGTCAGCGCTGTGACTACCGTCATCATGTATTTTTCAAACTTTTTTTTTCCAAGCTGTCTTTCCCAAGACTTGAAAACAACATGTCCGCTGAGAGCGTGCTGACACGGGTTACTGCAGCATAATAATCTCTTTCAAAAGCCATAGTTTCACTTAAAAACATTGACTCTTAGCTGCAGATAATGCGCTCCATCTTCTCTAAAAAATACATTCAAGCCGCTGCGGTGCCTATAATTCATTACTTTACATGGAAGTTCTGCAAGACTGAACACATGGTATATCAACGATGAAAGGAGAAGCACAGAGAAATGGCGTTTATGAGAAGTGTTATTTCATTTTCTATTGGCCATGGGTTTGCGACTTAAGGCCATGTGTTTGTTAGATATTAATGTCAAAATCTCAGCTCCACGGCATAGGTAATAGATACATGTACAGTGCTCCCTCAAGTCACAATGGCCTCTCGATACAATATTTTCACCACATAATGGCCTTTCCTGGGACATTGTATCTTGACACCACCACACTCACCATACAATGTCCCAGACACTGCCGATCTGCAACTCATGTGATTGATGGAAGATCCAACCAATTATCATGAACATTTCTATTAGTGCATGCAGTGATTAGCGGGCTAGTGCATCTATCTATAGAACAATGGGGTATTAAAGGGGTTGTCTCATCTCAAAGTTTCATAGGATGCATGAATGAAATAATGCTCTGTCACTTCCTGGTCAAGCTGTCTGTAATTAGCATATGAGCTCAGTATATTCAGACCTCTGTTAATTAGATAAATCTCCTGCTGTCAGGACCAGGGGAGCTTCTGAGTTAAAGTAAACAGCAGCAATTACCACTTTTGTCTGACAGATCAGATAACAAACAAGCTCTCACTGTCCGGAGTTATGTGCTGTGCGACCTGTGTAACAACGTCACTCCCTGCTATCAGATAGAGAAAAAAGCAGGGGGGGGGGAGAAGTATACAGGTCGGTCACTTGAGTAACCAGAGAGAGCACAGAAGATGATAAAATCATTTGTAGCTCCATAACAAAAAAAAATGAACAACGCAATATATTTGGAAAACATCTTTAATTTAGTGTTCCCAACATGTATAAAGCTAATCTTTGTAGCGAGACATCCCCTTTAAATGTCCTTTATTGCTCTTACATGTGGCAGGATGAGTGGCTACTTTGGGAACCAGGTGAGCCGGGCCGGGACGACGGGCAGGGGAAGGTAGGCAACCGCCTAGGACTCCACTTCATACCAGCGGGAAGGGGGCACAAATAGGTATGGAGTGGGCTGAATTTTACATTGGGAGAAGAGTGGAGGGGTGCTACTTGCCTTATTTGCCTAAAGCACCAGGCTACCTAGTCCCTTGCAGGTGAGGGCCCTATTTACTTTTTTATGGTACATTGTTTATATAGTACATATGTATAAAGTACATGACACCATATAGCTTCTTTCCTAAAAATAGAAAGTGGTTTCCAGCTTCCAGCAGCTCTTTCTGATGTTATATGTAAGGCCACTTTACCTGTGTTGTTATCTGCATCATTGCCTTTTGTATTATGTTGGGTGACTTTTTGGGGCTTTAGAACGAATTACCAGTTTTCCATAGAGTTATGGTTTCAGCATACAATGGCCACCCCAGAACCAATTAATATTTTATGTTGAGGGAGCACTGTATGCTAACTTATTACAATGCCCCAAGGAAACAGTCTTTGAAAACTCTCAAACCTGAACCGTATACCTGTATTATGTTATTAAAGGTGTTGTCTCACTACAAGGATTGCTGCTTTTTATGTTAAAGATCTTGTAAAAATAAGTCACTTTGCAATATATGTCGATTAGCAGTGTCCTACCTATTCCTAGATATCCCCTCTTGTATGGGCTGCATCAGCTCCTCAGGTCACTATAGCTACAGACCTGTTTGATCTCTCCCGATAGGCTGCCAGCACTGGTTGCTATAGCTACAGACCTGGCTTCTACTGCAGCTTAGTGGAATCAAGTAAACACACCCCTGAATTCAAATGAAACTGAGAAAACAGGACTGAGCTAAGATGAAGCAACATAGTGAGACAACCCCTTTAAGCATCCTTGTACAAAACTGTAGTACAACTCCTATGGCCTGTTGTGGGTAGGCATTGTACCTCTGTGTACATATAATTTATACTAGAACCCTAAGAGGTTTTTTTCATGAAGAATTTATAACAAAAACTATGGATGAGTTATTACTCAAATAAGATTCTTCACCAAAGCACTAGGCAACAAATCATAGAGGGGGAAACGTATTTAATGTTTTTTGCAACTATCTCTGCAAGCCGAAAAAATTATAGTGGAAATCTGTGCCACGCTGTAGCTGGCATAGATTTCATTGTGAATTGCAAAGGCAGTTGCAGATATGATTAGGTTATAAAGAGGCATGGACCTTTTAACCAGTTTATCGCTTCTAACCCCATTGGGCTTATTTCTTAGGGCATGTCCACACGGTCCGGGTTTTCACGCAGTTTTCGATTTTGAAAGCCGTCTGTAAACTGGGTGTCAATCTTTAACACGGACCTTAATGGAAAATCCATGCAGCGGTCCTCTGTGCACGGATTTTCTGGCGGACGTTTTTTTAGAACGCCGGCGGTCCGAAAAACATAGGACATGTTAATTTTTCCGCCCAATTTTTGGGCAGAATATGAACATGTCAGCGCGAAGGGGGAGGGCTTTCTCCACAAACTGCAGAGAAAAGACGGTCCCCTGTGTGCCATGTACACTCCCTCTAAACAGAGCAAATACCAGTCGGGATTTCCGACCGGTCTTTGTCCTGTGCCATGTAAATGGCCCCTTGGACATTCATGCAAAGGGATCATAGGGAGTCCATGTGCTGCCACACAGAGTTTTGGCACAGGGCTATGCTTGGTGCATGGACTCTTAAAAAGAAGTCACAATTACTTGTTTTGTTATTTTATGCCATTGTCAACTGTATTTAAAAACTTCTGTGGTGTTGGACAACCCTTTTTGTATTGTGTTTTCAAACAGAAATTTAAAAGGATTTGGGTTTAAATATCCCACCATGTTAGAAAACAATTTTTCATCACCAAACGTAAAGTGGTTTAGACAAGAATTAAGTTCCTCACCTAACAGGCTGATACTCCCCTCTTGAGGCTTGAAAAAAGGGGTGCTGTGTTTCTGTGTTTAAAAAAAAAAAAGTACCTCCTCTGTGATGTCATCACTCCACCTCCCATGCACGTTCCTGATACTCAGTCTCTGTAGCTGAGTAAACATTGTTTGACTAATCCACACAGGATAACTGTATTGTGCACAGGAGAGAAGATAAGCTCTGAGCAGGCAGCATACTTTCATTTGTTCACAATCTGATTCTGGTGGGAGGTAGTAGGGATGAGCAGTTAGCCTCTGCATGTTTACTCAGATAATTACATTACAACCAGTGGATTCTCTAGACCGTCCCTTCAAAGCTCGTTCATGTTCCCTGCCATCAGATAAGAAGTGCAAACAACGCAAGCACGTCCAGATCAGCTCCTTTCAGCTCCTGGTCTTGTCTAATGTAAACTGTCAGGAAACTAAGGGCATGTAAAGAAGGCTGTAGATCACACAGGCTTCACTTTTTTAATGACGTATATTTAGAAGAGTGATTAGCTACACATTTTAGAAGATCCCATGTCAACATTAGATCGTGGCAAAACCCCTTTAAAGGGTTTGTTCCATCACGATAAGTAGCCTTTGCAATGAGCCGTCCACTGAGAATGGGGAGATGACTGCGCCTGCTCAGTTCTCCCCATTCATTTTTATGGGATTTCCAAATAAAGCCAAGCACACTTGTTCAGATATTTTTGGAAAACCCTTAAAAATCAATTTGGAGAACTGTGCACTCCACCAAATCCCCGTTCTCAGCAGACAGCTCATAGTTCGCTACTAGCTAGTGGCAGAGGCTACTTATCATGATGGGACAATCCATTGCAGTCATACACATGCATTTTTGTACCCTTTTTTCATATTTTTGTACCCTTACCATCCACATGGCTTTAGGAGCTTACTTAATCTACTGTATGGTAGATATAACAAGAGAAGGGGCAAAAAGGGCAGGGAATGAGGACATAATTTTATTTCAAAATCACGGTGGGAAAACAATGATCTTAAAGGATTGTCTCATAATTTGAGCATCTTATCCAGCCCGCCCGGGTTCATTTGAATTCGGGGCTTTTTAATAGTTCCACTGGCGCAGTAGAAAGGTTGTATCTATAGAAACCCCTTGTGGCAGCCTTCAAGGAGACCGAACAGGTCTGCAGCTATAGAAACCCATGCTGGCGCCTATCAGGGAATTGCAGGTCTTAGTATACAACCGTGCGGCAGCCTTCGGGAGAGTTTAAACGGTCTGTGCTTTAGTGGCCGGGGAGCTAATCACCCCATACAAGAGAGGAATTAAATTTGGGTTGGAAAAATTTAAGGGAATATATTAAAAAAGGATTTTTTCTGCAAGATCTTTAATATAAAAAGCAGCAATCCTTGTAGTGAGACAACACCTTTAACATGGACAGTTAATATATTTTCTTATTTTACCCATAAAAACAATGGAACTACTTTGCTTTGAAGAATGGAAAATAAATACTCTATGCTCACACAAGGAACACTGTTTTTCTGTTCCTCTAGTTTTTGCCTTGGGAAATATAAAAACAGTTCCCTCTCAGTAATCAATGCTTAGCCCATGACACCCAAAGAAAAACTTTTTTAAATAGGGGTCCCTACACCTAGATCCTGTGCTGATGAAAGAGCTTCTCCCCATCATTACACCCACCTCCCCCAAACATCTACTTGGGGAGCTGAACAATACAACTAATTTGGCCATTGGGTCATGACCCCCGGGGTTTTTCCCGAGGGGGCTGAGGAAAAAAAACATGTTCGTGCACAATTTTAAAGAGGGCTCAGGAAGGTCATTTTTTTTAGTGAATAGGGGCTAAAACATTGGGGTTTTTTTCCCTCTGTATTTAGCACCAGGGGGCTCGCAAATAAATGGTTGAGCGCCCGGGAAAAATTTAACGCCAGGTCATTTTTTCTTGTTATTTTTCTGGTAATTAAATTTTCAAATATTAAAAGAATTGTACGACCCCTTTTAAAAACCCAAAAATCGTTTTTTTTTCCTTAACCACAATTTAAATAAACGGGGGGACTATCAAGTATATTTATTTAATGTCCCTCGGGGTTATAAGCTGATCTTCTTGATGGATAAAGCAGAGGCGCGGCACACAGAGGTCCCTGCTCAGCAAGGTCACGTGCCTGCTAGGGTACAGTTCTCTGACCACACTCGTATCTTACTAGCTAAGCACAGAGCATGGAATATGACCTCATTCCAAACCAAGTAATAACAGCTTCACTGTAGGATTTGTTTTGTCTCTGTCCAAAATGCCATTTTACATTACCGAGGCACTATAATTCTTTTATCACTTTAAATGCTATGAACACATTTACATATTTCTTACTGTATTGTTTGTATTATATGGAAAAAAAGCATCCCTGCAGTGGTTTTTTAATTTATTTTGTTTTACATAAACCCGAAAAATGCTTGATTTCATTCAACCTTAAAGATTGTCTCCCCAACAGAGTTTCAAAAGGGTGCAGAAAGAAAATACCCGTCACTCCCGGTTCGCTAAAATGTTATTTGCAACAGCTCAGTGGGGTTTTAATGCTGTGTTTCAGTTGCAAATTCTTTTGATTAGCTCAGAAGCTTCTTGGGAAACACAAGAGGACTTTTTATCTGATCCCCAAACAAAAGCCCCAATTAGTTTGTTTTCTTTAGATAAATCAAGCTTTTTACGCTGTCAGCACAAAGGGTGGGGACCCTTTTGTGAAGTTTTTCTACTGCGGGCACATAGAACAAACAGCGGGGGAGAGCTTACACAGGCGGTTACTGGGGCCCGAAAAGCCCGGGGGGTGATTTAAACATTTATTTCCTTAAAAAAATAGATGAACAAACAATATATTTTGGAAAAAGCCTTAATTTTTGTTCCCTACAATTTAAAGCTATTTTTGTAGCAAGACAAAAACCCTTAAAGGGGTTTTTTCATTTTGCAGTTTCACCAGCCACAGCCACTTTAGACTCGCACTTCCCGATGGGTGGGGGTGGTTATAATCAGTGATTGGCATATCAACCCTTTTGTTTCCAGCTGAGTTGTTAGGCTATGTTCACACGACTTAAGCCGTGTGGACGGGGGCGGGAGCGGGGGAGGGGGCGGAGGGCTGGCACCTCGCCGGCCCATAGACTTTCATTACCAGCGGCGCGTATACGCCGCTGGTAATTCACATGTCACTTATCTACCTCCCCGCGGCGTATTCGCCGAGCAGGGAGAGGAGACGTAATCCATAGTTCTCTATGAGAACTGTGGATTACCGTAATGACTGGGACTTATTCCAGCCGTAATTCGTGCACTACGGCGCGTAATTACGGACTGAAAAACGTCTCTTTTTAAGCCGTGTGAACATAGCCTTACAGTGCCTTGACTGCAAAAGATTTATAAAGTATAGTAGACAAGGCTACAGAGCTCTAAAGAGTGAAAGCTTTTAATTTCGTTAACCCCTTAAGCCGAACGCCTGAAAAGTAGTTAATGACCAGAAATTTTTTTTAGTTTTTGCCTCATTGTGTTCCAACAGTTGTAACTTTTTCATTTTTCAATGAGCAGTTGTATGAGGCCCGTTTTATTCGTTATGAGTTGTTCTTTATGGGGGAATATTTTAATTCAATTATAATTAATGGCAGAATTTGTTTACAATTTTTTTTTTGTTTGTTTTTTTTACATTTTTTACACCATTCACATTTCACGCTTAATAACTTTTTCGATTAATTCTACAGGTTATTCAGTGTGTGGGATCCCTAATTTGTAGGTTTTTTTTGTGTGTTAATGTATACAATTTTTTTTTTTTTAAAATATTTATTTTTTTTTGGGTTTAAATTTTTGTTTATTTTTTTTACCGGGTAATGTTTTAGAAATTCATAATGCAATACATTACAATCTGTGTCATTTGACACAGGCAGTGAACGGGGACAGTACACAGTGTGCATGATCCTGGCTTCTTAACAGACAGCCGGGGGGCCCTGCTCTAGCCCTGTTTGTTTCCCCCCAAAACAGAGCAGGGAAACCCTTTGATTGCGCTGCGGCTCAAAGGGAAAAAGCCCCGGGGAGCAGAGGTTTCCCCCACTTCCCGATGCTCCAAGTGCTCGGGGATCAGGGGGGCAGTACACCCCCGATTCACCCTGCGGGACAGGGAGCTCAACCCCGATGTCTGCAGCGCCCAAAAACTGGCTGCAGACAAACGACCTGAAATCCCCGACGCAAAAACGGCGGGGGTCGTAAGGATTAAGTAAACAACTCTGTTGCTAAGATAACTCTGCGGGGATAATCCACAGGGAACAATGACTAAGATGCAGCGTGGGACAATAAAAAGAAAAAAAGGAGAGGTGGCCCATTTAACAAGAAATTTGTGTGCTCTAAGAGGAGCTTCTTTAGCTGCTGACCAAAGCAAAATCTAAACAGCAATGTTTTTTAAATAAACAATTTTCTCTTTCCCTCATGTTAAAGAAACATTGTAGAAAAAAAATCCTTTAAACGGATTTTTATGCTGTGTGTTTGTTGCATTTTTGTTGAGTTTTTCAACTGCATCGAAAATGCAAGCAATGAAAAAATACAATTGTTTTAAAAAATATATGTTTTTCAAACAGCACATACATTTTTTATTAGTGCAGGTGGTTTTGACCCAAATTTTATTTGGAACCAGGTGAAAGGGAGGTTTTAAAAAAAATATTTTTTTCAAATGCAACAAAAAAAACCCGCCTAACCCTGGCACTAGTCCTGTGGACCAGTTTCATTTTCCACCCCCCTTTTTTTTTTCCCCGAACATATGTAAACCAAAATTATGAAAAAAATTCAGATTTGAAAATTTTTGGGGGGGGAGTCTAACTGACATGGCCTTGGTGAATTGAAATTGAGAAATTGACCGTTGCATTGCATTGTAATACATGAAAGCTGCAGAAAAGAACAGTAAACATGTTAATCAAAATCAGTAGCAGAAATGTTTTCAATAATATAATTTTAGTTGTTTAACAAAAAATGGTTGCCCCTTTAGCCTTTTAAGCATACAAAAACCGGGGCCACTTTATTAGGTAAAACCATCTAGAACGGGTTGGAACCCTTTTGCCTTCGAACTGCTCAATTCTTGTGGATAATTAAAAGGGTGTTGCAACATTCTAAAATTGGTACAGGGGCCCAAAGAGTGCTAAAAAAATTTTCCCCCACCCATGACACCACCCCACCAGCCTGCCCTTGTACAAGGCAGGATGGACCCGCTTCAGGGTTTTTGACGCAAATTCTGCCCCTACCACCGAATGTCCAGGAAATCGAGCCCCTTCAACCAGGCAAGTTTTTTTCCAATCTTCACGTCCATTTCGATGAGCTTGGGGCAAATTGGAGCCTCATTTCCCTTTTTACTGAAAGGGGGGCACCCGGGTGGGGTTTTCTTCTTGCTTTCCCATCTCCTTTTTTAAAATTTTGCCGGTAATGTCTTTTCAGTTTGCCTTTTTGCCCTACCTTGGTTGTAAGGGTGGCTATTGAGTCACTGTTGCCTTTCTATCATCGACCTTCCCCATTTCTCCTTTGACCTCTGGCTTCAAAAAGGCTTTTCCGCCCACAGGACTCCGCTAAAATGGATGTTTTTTCTTTTTCGGCCATTCTCTGTAAAACCCTAGAGAGGGTTTTGTGCTGAAAAACCCCGGAGATCACAGTTTCTGAAATACTCAGAACCCCCCTTCTGGCAACCCAACAACCCTGCCACGTTCAAAGGGACTCAAAACACCTTTTTCCCATACTGATGCTCGGGTTTGAACTCGGAGATTTTTGACCATGTTACAGCCTAAATTCACGGTTTCCGCCATGTTTGGGGATTAAAATTAAGTTTAACGAGCAGTTGGACAGGTTTACCTAAAAAAATGGGCCCGGGGGGGTATATGTCCCGACTACACTTTTTGCTTTTTTAGAAAAACGAGTTCTTTTTTAGGTAAAATTTTAAACCCCCATCCCTCCAAAAAAAAAACAATGACCCCCCATTTTTATCCCCCCCGCTTCCAAAAGCCATACGTTTTTATTTTTCCACCTCACAGACAATTTAGGGGGTTTTATTTTCGGGACAAGTTTTCTTTTAATGGGGAATTTGTTTAACCAAAAAAATTTTCTGGGAAACCGCCAAAAAAATGGGGAATATGTGAAAAAAATGTGCTTGCGCCAGTTTGCGGGGTTTTTTTTTTGCGGTGTTCAAAACTTTTGGGAAAATGATGAGTTATTGTATTTACAGGTTTAACGCAAGGGGAATCCAAACAGTAGGGGTTTCCCTTAGTTTTGGGCATAAAAAAATTTCCAAAAAATTTTCCAAATTTTTAAAATTTGCACCGGGCGTCTTTTGTGCGAACCAAAAATTTTTTTGTACTAACACCTACGGACGCGGGCCCGGGCCCCAAATTTTTTGGGGGGCTGAAGTGCACTTTTTTTTTCAAGCTTTTGGGAATACTTTCGACTTTTTGGATCCCCTTTTATTCCAATTTTTTTGGGGACATAAAATTTCCCAAAAAAAACCCAACGTTTTTTAAACATTTGGGAAAATTTTTTTTTTCTTCTAGGGGTTTCACACACGAGATAAATTGTTAAAATTTTTAATAGTTTTGGAGTTTTTTCGGGATGTCGATACAAATTGGTAATTTTTTTTTTTAATTTTAATTTTTTTTATTTGTAAATGAAAAGGGGGGGTGATTTTAACTTTTAATTTTTTTTTTATTTTTTATATTTTAAAAAATTTTTTTTAACTTTAAGTCAATCTGGGGCATTTCCCCACTGGGGGTTTTAAACTTTTTTAAACAGCCGGAGGCTTGCATAATAATCATTAGGGTGAAACCAAAGGGCGGGGGTTTCCCCATTTCCCGGGCCTTTGGAGGGGCTTGAAGGGGGGCAAATGAAAACGGGGGGGCAAAATAAAGCCCCACAAAAGGCTTCCCGCTGAAATGTTCAACCATCGGGAATCCCAAAATTTAAACCGCTTCGGGGGCTCCGTTTCCCCCAAGGGGAAGAAAAAAGGGCGCCCCCGGCACCTTTTTTTCATTAAATTTTTAGACACCCCACCATCTTGCCGCAGCGCAAAAGGGGTTAAAACCGCGCTGTAACCGCGGGGTTTGTTAGTTTGCAAATAACACCGGTGGCTGTGTAGCAAATTCTTTGCTGCGATCCCCCTGCAAAACCCTTCCTTAACCCCACGAGGCCCGCAGGTTTTTTTAAGGGATTTAAAATATTATGCTATTTGATGCCCAAAATTACAGACCAGCCTGTCTAACACACTATATGTCATATGTTTACATACTGTAAATTCGAAACACATAAAAAATGATGGGCCCACACTGTAGCTAAGTATGCTTCTGATTTCTTATGGTTACATAAAATGGTTTATCTTATTCATTTATACAATCCTTGAAAAAACCATTATAATATTGCCCAACCAACACCGTAAAAATTAAATGGTTGCATTCTCCTCAGAAACTTTTCCAAATTTTTTAAACTTATATTTGCCATTTAAAAAATATTGAGACTCCTTTAAAAGGAGCATAAAAACTTAAAGGTTAAATTCATGAAAAAAATACAAAAAAAAAAACAACCCCAACATTATTTCCCTTTAAAGACAAATTTAAAAAAAAACCCTTTTAATTGATATATAGTAAAAACATTTTGATTTTTTGGATAGGGTTTAACCCCCCCCCCTAACCAATCCCACCATTCAAACACAAAATAAATGCACAAAACACATTAAATTTTTTTGGTGTAAAAAGGCCACACTTTTTTAAAACCATTTAAGTACAACAAACATGGAAGGAGTCAGGGGGAAAGTGCTAGCCCAATTTGGGTTTGTTAATACCCAGCTGTCTAAAATCAGCACCCCCCAGACAGCAAAAAGGGGGGGACCTCGGGTTGCCCTTCTAGCAGAGCCAGTACACTTTTGGGGGACCAATTTACCCACGAACATCCCATCCTTTAACCACCGGCCCCGCCCCGAAGGGGCCCTTTCCATTATACCAACCCCTTAAGGGTGGCCCTCCAAACTCAGCCTCTTCACACCATGAGGTTTAACAACCCTTAAAAAAATTAAAATTATCCACCACAAATTTAAACCGCAACTTCCCCCGACTCCTGCACCCCCAACATAAAAAACTGTTACCGGTTAAAAATACCAAGATTTAATTTTTTCCCTTTTCCTTTTTTTTCTTTTTTTTTTTTTTTTTTGAACCAAGAGGCAAGGTTTTCCCGGGCTTCCCAGGAGTCATCCTACACCCCCAGGGGAGGGAAAAAACCCCCTTGAGGGAAAACCCCTAAAGGGGAAACCCGGCTAAGGATCCCCCCCTTTCCCGGGGTTTAAAAGGGTAAAGCCAAAAACAAGTACTCACAGTATCATAATAAATTTTTTTTGTTTTTTTTTTTAAAACCCTAACAATAAAGGGCAATATAAAACAATACAATTAAATTTCATTCACATTGTACAAAATCATAGCTAAACACAACCAAGCATTCATTTAAAATTTGGGCGGGTGGGGGGGACCAAACTTCCTTGCTTTTTGACAAAAAAAAAAACAGGGAAACAGAATGAAACCAAAGTTATATCAACAAAAACCCCCCCCCACCCACATAAACCCCTTCCCATCCAGCCCCTCTCCCTCCCATATCACAACCCCCCCTGGGTTCCCTAACTTTTAAACTTTCACAGGCAAAACCTAAACAAAAATGCAGGGATTCCCAACGCCCTCTCAAAAACCCATCCCCTCTGCTCAAAGCTACTTAAAAATAAATATACAAAGCAAACACTTTAAAAACCCTCAGCTTTAAAAACCTACCCGCCAAAAAAATCCCCGACAAAAACGGGGAGCTCTAGGTTCCCCCTTACCAAAGTCATGGTCCCCCTTCGCCCTTAAAGGGGTTTTGGGGGGTTTTTTAAACTTTTGGGTATGGGAAGAACCCCCGCTCTAAAAATAAATTTCCCAGTTCAAACACAAGAATAAAAGCACAAAAACTTCACGGTTTTTTTGGGCCCAAATTGGGCCCCACTTTTTTCAAACCATTTAATACAACAAACAAGGAAAGGGGTCAGGGGGAGGGTAGACAATTGGGGTGGAAAATTCCCCCGCTGTCTACATTTCAGCACCCCCAAACAGCAATAAAAGGGGCCCGGGACCCCCTGGCTGCCATTTTCAAAAACCCCAAGCCCGTACACTTTAGGGGACCAATGACCCCCTATTGAACATCCTCATCCTGATTTAAAAAACCGTTCCCCCCTTTCCCCCGGATGCCATTACCATTTATTTCCCTCCTTAAGGCTGGCCACTTCCAAACCAGCCTCTTTTTACACCATGAGGTTTTAAAATCCCTATTAGGGTTTAAAAATTTGTCCACCAAACTTTTACCTGCAACTTCCCCGACTCCTTTCAAACCCCCACAGGAAAAGGCCCTTTTTTTCACCTTTAAAGGCTTTGCCCCCACCACAACTGGGCCCCAATTTTCCAAACCCAAAATGACCACTACAATTTGCTCTGCCCTGGGAAAACTACCAAAAAAAATCACCTTCCATGCCTAACCCCAAAACCATAACCATTTAAGGTAAAAAAAAAATTAAAAAACCCCACTATATAATCGGGGGGTGCCCCGGGTCCAATATTTTAAAATCGAATAGCTCCAAAGGGGACAACTGTTTGGGGTTTTTAACCCCAAAAAAGGGGGGCCGTTAAAAAGGAAAAATCACCACAGAAATTTTTAGCATGTATGAGAATCCCCAAAACACTATTTCACAATGACGATCATCAACTAAACAATTAATATTTCCCCTACAAAAAAAAAAACTCTAAACCACCCTGACCAGTCAGGATTTAAATTACACTGTTTTTTCATACAAAGCCCCCAATCTTTCCCCAATAGAAAAAAGGGGGTATTTCGACTCCAGAAAAAAATACATTCCCTCAAGCAACGACTGTTTAAAATATACAACTTGTAATATCACCGTTAGCAACCACTATTAAACACCTGGGAAATAGGGGCCCCACAATAAAAAAACCCCCCGTCCCGGTTTCCCCTTATAAAAGAACCAAATAAAAAATTTTTACAACATTTTCCCCCCAAAATTCCTAAGGGCCTTTCCCCTTTCCCCTTTTTTAACCTCCCTAACCCAACCCTTTCCACGCAGATTGAACCCAAGGGCCCTCCCAAAATTTCCCCTCCTCCCCCCCCCGTTTTAACCCCAAGACCAAAACCCCATTGGAAGGGGGAAACCCAACCCCGTTTTCCCGGGGGGAAAATCCCCCCCAAAAAAACCCGCCCTCGCCCCAAATGGGGTACACATTTGCTCCTGTTAAATCCCTTTACTCCCTAATTTGGGGGAATGAAAATGCCAGTCCGGGCGCCATTCTGTGCCTGGGAAAATTTTTTTTCATTGGGTACTTTCAGGCCCCGCCCCATCTTTATGCTACCCTTCTTTTTGATTGCTTACAAGGGGCTTATAGCCGATAAAAGCCTCTATTAAAGAGACGACACCTTGTCCTAGTGAAAAACCCGAAGCCCGCATAAGGGATAAAACACTCACCGGCCCCTTTATTATACACCCCTTTCCCAAATCCAAAGTTAACCTTTAAATTTTTAATTTAACCCCTCAAATGGCGGCAACTCAGTGCATTTTGGCAAGGGAGACAAAGGTCAAACATCTCCTGCATTTTAAAACCGGGGCTTCAGTATGGGGAAGAAAGGGATTTGATGCCCCTTTTAACTGGCCCTTGGGTTTAGGGGCCGAAGGGGTGGTCTGAGTATTTTTTAGGGAAAATGCTGATCTCCTGGGATTTTCACGCACAAAAACCCCTTTAGGGTTTACAAGAAAAGGTCCCAAAAAGGAAAAAACTTCCAGGAGGGGGGCAGTCCCCCCCCCGTGGGGGAAATGGCCCTTTTTGATGCCCCAAAGGGCAAAGGGAAAAAAGGCAAAAACTGGTTCGAGCTGATAGAAAGGCAAAAGGGGACTCAAAAAACCACCCAAAAACCAAGGTAGCAGAAACATCTTGAACGCACAGTAAAGGGGAACTTTTAGCAGATGGGCTAAAAGCAGCAGAAACCCACCGGGCCACTCCTTTTTAGCAAGAACCGGGGAAAAATGAGGGACCAATTTGCCCCCAAGCTCATTTGAAATTGGAAAAGTAAAATTGGGGAAAAAATTTTCCCCGGTCTGATGAGGGCCGATTTCTGCTGCGACATTTTGGTTGGGTAAGGGGCAGAAATTTTGGGGGCCCAAAAACAGAAAAACATGGGTCCATCCTGCCTTTTTATCAAAAGGTTCAGGGTTGGTGGTGGTGCAGGTGTGGGGAATTTTTTTCCTTTTTCACTCTTTTTGGGCCCCCTTTGGTTTAAACCCAATTTAGCTTCGTTTCCCACGAAGAAATTTAGGCAGTTTGGGCAAAAAGGGGTCCAACCCTTTTCTAGCAGGGGGGACCCAAAAAAAGTTGGGCCGGGGGGAGTGTAAAACAAAAAATAGAAAACCCCTTCATCAAAAATTACTGCAGGGCCCAAAAATTTGGGTCCCCTTGAAACTTCCCCATCACCTTTTTAATTTATTGGGTTTCCCCGCACCAGACAAATTTAAAAGATGAAAAAATTTTTAATTTTTTTTTTTTTTTTTTAATACAAGTATGAGAAATTTTAAGGGATATTTAAATTGGGGGGAGTTTGGGATCATCATAAGCTTTACAAAAAACAAAGGGAGGGTAAGAGACATAACTGTCGAAAAATTTTATTTCCCCATCACAACCCTATTTCCCCCAATATCACAACTACCCATCAGGAAGCCCTAACCAAAAATGATCATTTTCATCGGGTAAAAGTACAACCCAAGGGAAACCCTAAAAATTTACAACAAAAATTTAAAAAATTTTTCCCCAAAAAAATTTAAAACAAGGATTAAAAACCAAAAGACTTAGTCAAACAACATAAAAAACTGTGCCCTAACCAAATAATAATTAGTAACTCCCCATAAGTTAGTAGAAGCAGAGGCCCCCCGGGGCCTTTCTTCATGACCCAAAAGAATAATGAAAAATTAAATAAGAGCCCCCCTAAATCCACCTCTTTTTTGTCACCCAAAAAGGGAAGGAGGTTTCCCTTTAAAGATTTAAAAAAAATTTTGGGGACATATAACGTAACCTTCCCGAACTAATTACCCCCACTGGCTCCAGGCACCATAACCCCAATCATTTGGGGGACTAAGCACCGGTTGACCAAAAACCCCCCTGGGGTTTGGGAAAAAAACACCATTAAACCCCCCTCCCGAAACTCCACCGGGTCGAGGGCCCCAAAAACCAGCCCTGCTGGGGTCAACCATTTTTTTCCGCTTTACCAGGATAACACCCCTTTGGGAAACCCCCTCGCCGAACGCGTTTAAACATAAAACCACAATCGTGGTGCTAAGAGACCTTTCGACCAAAAACCCCCAAAAGGGAAAAAAAAACCATTAAAACCCCCCGCCAAACTCCACTAGCTCGGGCCCAAAAAAACACCTTTCTGGGCCCAACCATTTTTGCCTCCAGGGGTTAAAACCCGGGAAAAAGCCCACCTTCGCCCAGATCTTTCCAAAAAAATAAAACCCTGAAGGGAAAACATACCCCAAGACCCCTCACCCCAAAATTTAAATTATTTTTATATATATATATAAAATTATATTTAAAAAATAAAATTTTATATATAATATATATATATAGAATAAACACTCACCGGCCACTTTTTTAAAGGGACAACCTGTCCAAACCCTCTGTAATAACCAAAATTAAAATTTCCCAAAACAGGCCAAACCAATTTTGGGGCAAATCAATGCATTTAGGCAGTAGAACCATGGTCCCCTGACAAATCTCCCGTTTTAAAAACCGAGCCCTCCAGTATGGGGAAGAAAAATTTTATTTTTGAGTGCCCCCCTTTGAACGTGGCCCAAAAGGTTTTTTGGTGCCCCGAAAGGGGGGTGGTCTGAGTATTTCAAAAAACCCCCTTTTATTCCTTTCCCTTTTATTTTAAAAATTTATTTAAAAAATTGAAAAAAAAAAAACTCAGGGCCTTTGGGGGAAATTTTGGCCCCTTTTCAGAATGCCCAACTTTGGCTGAAAAAGGAACATGTAAAATGCCCCCATTTCAAAATAACAGAAACACCCCGGGGCCCACTTCCGGCTTTTTTTAAAAAACCCTTTTTTAAAAAAACCAAAACCCCCCGGGGCCCCCAAACACAAAAAAAAGGGGGTTTTTTCCAAGTTTTGAAATTTGGACAGAAAAATTTTGGGAAAATTTCCCCCGTTGGGGTTCGTTTTTTGCCCCCCCAAATTGGGAGGGTGGTCAAAATTTTTTCCCAACCTTTTAAAAGTGGATTTATTCCCTTTTAAAAATCAATTTTCCCCATTTTTTGGGGGGTTTGTAAAGGTAAAAATTTTCCCCCTGGGGGGTTTTTTAAAATTGAGATGTTTAAATTTTTGAAACCAGAAAAAATTTTAATTAAGGCAAAGGGGGCCAAAAAACCCCTCATAAAGGGACCAAAAAATTTTCCCTTGATTTTTTTTTTTTAAAAAATTTAAAAAAATTTTTAAAAATATTTATAAATTATGTATAAATTTTAATTTTTGGGAAAATTTTTAAATTAATAAAATTTTTAATATATTAAATAAATATATTATATTTTTTTTTTTTTATTTATTATTTTTTTTTTTTTTAAAGGAACTGAAACCATTTCCAGCTCTTGTGCCTCACCATCGTCCCAAACCAAAACCGAATGTGGGGGTCCAACCCATGAGGAAACCCAAAATTTTAAGCCCCACTTCCCAAGGACCTCCCAAAAACCTTAGTACAAAAGGATTAGTATTCAAAACTGAAGAGGAAGGGGGTCTTTGAAAAAAACGATCGGCGATTTTTTTCAAAGCTCGAAACCTTAACCCCTAGCATTCCACCACTGGTCAAGGGCACCGAAACCACCATGGGCAATGTTAACCCCCCTCGCCCGGGACACACCCCAAACACGAGCCCCCCATAATCACCCAACCACCCAAAAAATACTGGGGGGGGGGGAGGACCATCCCCCCGATAAACCCCAAAAACCCTGAAGTTAAACACTCCAAAATCAACTCCAAAACCCGCCAAAATGCCGAATCACAGCAGGGTTAGTAGCAAATAAGGGGAAGGGGTCCTTGAAGCTACAAATCTGGCGCCTTATACAATGCCTGAACACCTTTCCACAAACCCCTTTTCACCCCTGGGGTCAAGGAACCATAAGCCACAATTGCCAGTACTCAGGAGCCTGTTTCCCCTTTTCCCGCTGTCCCGGTGCTCGTCCGCTGTAACTTCTGGGGTCTCTCTTGTGCTGCAGGGCCAGCCCCGTGCCGCCCGCTGAAGGGTGTCTGGCCCACATTGGGACCTCTCCGTACCAAGCCCCACGGACTCCACCGATGCGCTCTCTGCATGTCTGGCGCGGCTCCTGACTGGCAAATTTAACCACTGGCTCGCTGGGACCGCACCCTGCATGAGCCTCACCATAGACGCCAGACCAAACCATGGGGACCACCACCGTGATGAGACCCCAAAATATTATAAACCAACTTCAAGGACCCCCTATCAGCCATCTTCAGCAGGGTTAATATATCCAGCACGAAAGAGACTATAGAGTCAGCATGCCAAATGAAATATGTATTCCCAGTGGTAAAAGAGAGATCAGGCACATCAGACTCCATGTAGAGGAAGAGGGAGCTGATATCATGTACATAGCAGGGTCACAATACAGCCCTGAGGTAAAGGTTATATATCGATAATTAAACCATAATACGAAGCAGGGAAAGTAAAGCCCTGTACATAACAGCAGGGTCAGTAACCAGTCCTATTTATGAGTTCATCTGGTGTGATATCTCTAATCACAATACTAAGCAGGAGAATAATGCCCTGTACATAGTAGGGTCACCATTCAGTCTTGTGATAGCCCGGACTCAGTATACAGCACTATTACAGATCTCCAGCCTCTATCTAAAGAGGGAGAACTAAGACCCTGCACCCAGCAATAGTTAATTCCAGCACAGGGTCAGCATCCAGCACTGACAGGATTGTCCTGTACAGTCAATGCAGCCTCCTCACTGAAAAACCTCCTTCTCCCCATCAGGCTTCCTTCTCTCACCAGCTTTTATCAGCACATGTGACCTCACAGCTCCACCATAGAGAGCTCAGAAAAACTGAATGCACAGATACATGCTTACAGACAGCAGGCCACAGCCCAGCCTGCAGTGTGAGGGGGAGGGAGCAGATACATCCCTCATGTGCTACATGAATTCCTCTGTAATAATCCCATATACAATACAGCATGTTATACTATACTGCTGTATCTTGTATGAGGTGAGTGAAACCCCCTCCTGTGTGATGTGAGGGGGTCACTGTGCATTGTGCTTCCCTGAGGCTGCAGACACATCTTATCCTGCTTCTTGATCAGAAGAAAGAGGAAGCAGGAAGTGAAGACCAGAAGTTATATCTATAGCTAAACCCCACCCACCTCACAGTAAACTCTTCCCATCCAGCCACTCCTCCCTCTCATATCACAACCCCCCCTGCTCATAACTATAAACTACACATGCAGGAGCTTTAGCACAATGCAGGGACTATAAGCTACCCTCTCAAAACCTATCCCCTTTGCTCAAAGCTACTTACAATAAATATACTATGCAAACACTGAAACCATTAGCTTAAATACCTACAGCCCAAAACTCCCAGAATATACGGGAGCTCTAGGTTCCCCCTTACCAAAGTCATGGTCCCCCTTCGCTTAGGGCTTCGGGGGGCTCTATACAACCCTATATAAATCCTACAAAATCCCTAATCCAATTCCTAACTCCCTATCCAAACAATTCTGGGTAACCTTGAGATTTATATCAGAGGTGTCACACATTCTTTCATCATTGCGTTAGTTTTTTAGCTCGTTAGTCTTGTGCTTATCGATGGGGGAGTCTTTATTTTATTGACCCACCACTGTTTGGATATAATATTATTATTATTATTATTATTTTATTTATTTTAAAGTGCCATTGACTCAAGGGTGCTGTACATTTAAAGGGGGGTTACTTACAGAATATAAGCCCAAGTACAATGATAACGATGAATGGCACAGAGGGAGAGAGGGCCATGCCTGTGAGGGCTTACAATCTACAATGGAGGAGGAAAGAGACAGAAGGTGAGGGGTAGACGTGTTTGTAGGGTAGCACAGTGGTGGCAGGGTTATTATAAGTTGTAAGCAATCATGAAGAGATGGGTTTTCAGGTTGCTTTTGAACTTGTGAGGGTGGAGGAGAGTATGAGGTGTTGGGGCAATGAGTTCCAGAGTGTGGGTGAGGCACAGGAGAAGTCTTGGAAACGGTTTTGTGAGGAACTGATAAGAGGAGAGCAGAGAAGAAGGTCCTGTGAGGAGTGGAGATTGCTAGATGGGAGATATCTGGAGATTAAGGCAGAGATGTATGGAGGAGAGAGGTTATGGAGAGCCTTGTAATGTCCTGTTGGTCCCTCTTGCTGTTTTACTAGACTAGTGGTGTAATAGGGTGTCTCTAGTCTAGGTTCCTGTTGGGGTCACCCTTATTGGGGTGGTTAACCTGTATTGTTTGGATAGGGAGTTAGGAATTGGAATGGGGATTTTGTAGGGTTGTAAAGTGTTTTTACTATATATAAAAAAAGGTAGTTTTTATCATTTGGTTTAAGGTAAATATATGTTTTTGAGCTATATTGTGAGAGTACTGTTTACCTAGCAGTGCATATTCTCTTCGGGGGTTGTTGTTCTTACCTCTTTATCTACTAGGACAAAGGTGGTTTTCTGAAAAAAATAAAAAATAAATAAATAAATAAATAAATATATATATATATATATATATATATATATATATATATATATATATATATATATATACACATACACACACACTCACCGGCCACTTTATTAGGTACACATGCTAGTAACGGGTTGGACCCCCTTTTGCCTTCAGAACTGCCTCAATTCTTCGTGGCATAGATTCAACAAGATGTTGCAACGATGCTCAATTGGTACCAAGGGGCCTAAAGAGTGCCAAGAAAATATTCCCCACACCATGATACCACCACCACCACCAGCCTGAACCGTTGATACAAGGCAGGATGGATCCATGCTTTCATGTTGTTGACGCCAAATTCTGACCCCTACATCCGAATGTCGCAGCAGAAATCGAGACTCATCAGACCAGGCAACGTTTTTTCCAATCTTCTACTGTCCAATTTCGATGAGCTTGGGCAAATTGGAGCCTCAGTTTCCTGTTCTTAGCTGAAAGGAGTGGCACCCGGTGTGGTCTTCTGCTGCTGTAGCCCATCTGCCTCAAAGTTCGCCGTACTGTGCGTTCAGAGATGCTCTTCTGCCTACCTTGGTTGTAACGGGTGGCTATTTGAGTCACTGTTGCCTTTCTATCAGCTCGAACCAGTCTGCCCATTCTCCTTTGACCTCTGGCATCAACAAGGCATTTCCGCCCACAGGACTGCCGCTCACTGGATGTTTTTTCTTTTTCGGACCATTCTCTGTAAACCCTAGAGATGGTTGTGTGTGAAAATCCCAGGAGATCAGCAGTTTCTCAAATTCTCAGACCAGCCCTTCTGGCACCAACAACCATGCCACGTTCAAAGGCAAACAAAACACCTATCTACACCATACAGATTCTATGATGTAAGTTCCGGAGATTGTCTTGACCATGTCTACATGCCTAAATGCACTGAGTTGCCGCCATGTGATTGGCTGATTAGAAATTAAGTGTTAACGAGCAGTTGGACAGGTGTACCTAATAAAGTGGCCGGTGAGTGTATATATATATATATCACTCTAGTTAGCACTTTAAGTTTCCTTATACTTTTGGTGTGCTTCTAGGAGTTCTAAATCAGGTGTTTCATGACAGGAAGTTCAGCATTTTTTATATCTCAACACATACAAAACAGCTCTGTGTTGAGCCCAGGAGATCAGGTGACCAAAGTAGGAAACATGGCATATACTATGACAGGAGTTTGGAATAACAAAGCACAGCAAAGGATCATTTGGATTGTAGTTTTACATGGAAAAGGAGACAGGGAGGCTACATACAGCACAAGGAAATTAGCATAAAAAACATCACAGACAGAAGAATTAAGATTTAGACATGCCATTTGAGACATTTTCCTTAACCATGGGTTTAAATCTATGTGCAGAGCTGGTGCAAAATATATATTATTTTAATGATAACCTGCTGGGTTATGAAGCTGTTAGTCAGTTCTTGAGTGGATAAAGCAGAAGGGCGGCACACAGAGGTCCCTGTTTAGCTATGTCATATGCCTGCTAGGGTACAGTTCTCTGGTAGGGAGCAGATCGCAAGTACTATGGCTGAGGTTTGGAATAACATAGACAAACCATAGCACTGGATCCTTTGGCTTGTAGATTTACAGGGCAAAGAAGACAGATTTGAAACAGGAAATGCTGTTACTCAGCTGAAAAGAAGGGAGGCTACAGGGAAATTAGGGTAAAATATCACAGAGAGATGCCGTTTGAGACATTTGGCTTTGATGCAAAGTATATATTATTTTTTGGAGCCTGTTCTTCTGGACAAGCCCTTCAAGACCACAGCTGACTCAATATGAATGCCTTACGTACAGGCTCCAATCTCACACACAAATATGCCTTTTCAAAATAGATAAAACTAGCACATACTGCACATTTATTCCGATGACATAAAAAGCTTTACGGATTGGCTCTGTATTATGGGCTGTATAAATACAGATGTATCCCTGCCAGAGTATTTATCTAATCTTTTAACAGTCAGCACTCAACGGTGCATCAGTATTGCTAAATATCCCCCACTATGTTATTGTACGAGAAGTTTTAGATTATTGGAAGTGAAAAAATATATATCTGTAAAATATTTGTACTCCTAAAATTAATTTCACTCTAGTTATAATGACGGTAGCTTTATGCCTAGCATCAGACCAATGGTATACAACATGTTGCCGGCATGGAGGTGGCAGAGCCTATGGTTATTTGTGTTCTGGCGCAGGCATTTACTGAGAGATACTCCCGGATCAGAACATCACATAAATATAGAGCAGATAATAGACTCAGTGATGGCTCTCTGGCTAATCAGCATTGATCCAGCTGACCTTGTCCATACATCTATTGCTGTAAAGTGTCTGGATGTAGATCAGCATTAATCCACCTGCCAGGGGAAAGAATGACAAACAGGATTAGTTCATGCTGTCTCCTGAGAGCTGGGGCCAGCCAAGATCAGAAACTGACAAGTGCTATGGAAGTACAACAGGAGGAAAGAAGAAAATAATTAGCACTTGAATGAGGAAGAAGTGTACGGGGTATTTGAAGAATGAGCTTTTTCTTTACTGT
The DNA here is from genome assembly GCA_025379985.1 of Phyllomedusa bahiana. Lineage (NCBI taxonomy): Eukaryota > Metazoa > Chordata > Amphibia > Anura > Hylidae > Phyllomedusa > Phyllomedusa bahiana. The sequence continues at coordinate 5,572 of JAODAL010046122.1, read as the reverse complement.
TTTGTGGGTATTAGACTTCTATATAAATGGCTCATATTAAGCAGAGTTACAGTAGTGAAAAGTTATATGTGGTTTATAATATCCATCTATACATTTTTTTTCCAAGATAAAGGTTGTAGAACTAATATTGCTCAGTCCTGCCTGTGTGGAGCTCACATCTAAGCTTTCTCACATAAACCTTCTACCTAGACTAATGGCTGCTCTTAATATTGTCAGTTTATTTAGCAAAAAGGAGTACAGTATGAAGTCAATGGTAAGGAAACTTTGTAGGTTTTATTAATGAAGTTAAGTTATACAATTTTGTATCTAAATGAAAAGCCCAGTATATCATATTGTTTAATCACATATAAAGTGCCAGTGCCCAGGGCACCATTAATGCAGGTGAGTGGGAGAAGCAGAGACAACAGCTTCTGAGGTCTTGACAGGTTGTACTCAGTATGTTACGTTAAAGCTTGTGGTTATATTTGTTTCCACAAGTTCATATACATGGAGTCATTTCATTTCTGCACTTCTAGGCGTCCCAGACATATTGCCTACACTAAACCTACCAATAAAAAGCAGCCTACTCTATGCCTAATTCAGTCATAGGCACCACTGGGGCATAGCTCCCAACTTTTAGAGTTTGCAAAGAGGGACACATCAGGCCATGCCTCCAACCACACCCAAATATGTGACATCACACAAAGACACGCCTCTAACCATGCCCAAATACGTACATGCCAACATTTTAGATAGTCAAAAAGGGAGACATTTTCAGGATCACATTGTATTCAATGATGAAATATTAAGTGAGTTGTTATGTAATATAGAACGGGGAAGCAATCAGATACTTTTTAAAGCAAGATAGTCAGTTTATTGATGAAAATCTATTTCCAAAATGAAAAAGAGGGACATTTTATAGAGTTTAAAGAGGGACAAGGGTTAAAAACAGGGACAGTCCCTCCAAAATAGGGACACTTGGGAGGTATGCTGTGGTATCACTAGGTCTAGCTTGTATTGGACTTTAAAGGCACCTGTAGACCCAAAAGTGGATAGCAAGGGTTCCTTTCTTCCTTCCTTCCTTCCTTCCTTCCTTCCTTCCTTCCTTCCTTCCTTCCTTCCTTCCTTCCTTCCGAGAGCTCAGCTCCTCTCCTCTATCATATAACCCTATATATCACAGAGCTCAGCTTTTTCTCCTCTATCATTTTAAAACCCCCTATATATCACAAGAGCTCAGCTTCTTCTCTCTATCTATAACCCTTTTATACCACAGAGCTCAGCTTCTCTCCTTCTGTCATATAACCCTATATATCACAGAACTCAGCTCCTCCCTCTATCATATAACCCTATATATCACAGAGCTCAGCTCCTCTCCCTCTATCATATAACCCTATATATCACAGAGCTCAGCTTCTCTCCCTCTATCATATAACCCTATACCCTGTTTCCCCAAAAATAGGACATCCCCGAGAATAAGACATAGTGCATTTTTTAATGCAATTCAGAGTTTGGCTGCTTATGCTGATGTTTGTGATGAAATCACTACAGTATATTAATACAGGTTGATGTTTTGTTCAACAATAAATGTGAGTTATTGTTCATAGAAAAAAAATCCCCTAAAAATAAGTCTTAGCTCGTCTTTAGGAGCAAAAATTAATGTAAGACGCTGTCTTATTTTCAGGGAAACAGGGTATATCACAGAGCACAGCTCCTCTCCCTCTATCCTATAACCCTATATATCACAGAGCTCAGCTCCTCTCCTCTATCATATAACCCTATATATCACAGAGCTCAGCTCCTCTCCCTCTATCATATAACTCTATATATCACAGAGCTCAGTTTCTCCTCCTCTATCATATAACCCTATATATCACAGAGCTCAGCTTCTCTCCTTTATCATATAACCCTATATATCACAGAGCTCAGCATCTCTCCTCTATCATATTAAACCTTTTATCACAGAGCTCAGCTCCTCTCCTCTATCCCTATAACCTATTGTCACAGAGCTCAGCTCCTTTCCTCTATATATAACCCTATATCACAGAGCTCAGCTCCTCTCCTCATCATTAACCCTATATATCACAGAGCTCAGCTCCTCTCCTCTATCATATAACCCTATATATTTACAGAGCTCAGCTTCTCTCTATCATATTTAAACCTATATTTCACAGTGCTCAAACTCCTCTCCTCTTCATATAACGCTATATATCACAGAGCTCAGCTCCTCTCCTCTATCATATAACCCTTTTATATCACAGAGCTCAGCCTCTCCCTTATCATATAACCTATATATCCAAGAGCTACAGCTCCTCTCCTCTATATTTAACCCTTATATCACAGAGCTCAGTCCTCTCCCCTCTATAAATAATGCTATAGATCACAGAGTCAGCTTCTCTCCTCTATCATATAACCCTATAAATCACAGAGCTCAGTTCTCTCCTCTATCATTATAACCCTTTATATCACAGGCACAGCTCCTCTCCCTTATCATATAACCCTATATATCCAGGCTCAGTCCTCTCCCTCTATATATTAAACCCTATATATCACAGAGCACAGTCCTCTCCCCCTATCTATAACCCTATTTTATCACAGAGCTCAGCTCCTCTCCCTCTATCATATAACCCTAATTTATCACAGAGCACAGCTCCTCTCCCTTTCATATAACCTTTATATACAGAGCACAGGGTCCTCTCCCTCTTTCATATAACCCTATATGTCACAGAGCTCAGCTCCTTTCCTCTATCATTTTAACCCCTATTTTATCACAGAGCTCAGCTTCTCTCTATATTATTCCTATTATCACAGAGCTCAGCTCTCTCCTCTATTTATATAACGTATATTATCCACAGGCTCAGTCCTTCCCCTCTATCAAAATTTTAACCCTATGTATCACGAGCTGAGCTTCATCCCTCTATCATTTTAACCCTATATATCACAGAGCTCGCTTCTCTCCCTTATCATATACCCAATATATCACGAGCTCAGTTCTCTCCTCTATCTTTTAACCCTTATTTATACGAGCTCAGCTTCTTTCCCTCTATCATTAACCCTATATATCACAGAGCTCGCTCCTCTCCTCTATCATATACCCTTATATATCACAGAGCACAGCTCTTCTCCCTCTATCATATAACCCTATATATCACAGAGCACAGCTCCTCTCCTCTATCATATAACCCTGTATATCACAGAGCACAGGTCTCTTTCTCTATCACATCCTGCTCTGCAATAGCGATAGGGCAGCATAAAGCACCTAATAGCATACCTCCCAACTGTCCCTATTTTGGTGGGACAGTCCCTATTTTTAACCCTTGTCCCTCTTATCTGTATAAATGTCCCTCTTTTTCATTTAGGAAACAGGGTTTGCATCAATAAACTGAATACTTTTCTGTTAAAAAGTATCTGGTCGCTTCCTCGCTGTATATTACATAACAATTTACTAAATATTTCATCATTGGATACAAAGCAATCCTGAAAATGTGTCCGTTTTTGCATGTCTAAAAGTTGGCATGTATGTGTGGGGGCGTGGTTAGAGGCGTGTCTTGGTGTGATGTCACGTTTTGGGTGTGGTTAGAGGCGTGGCCTGATGTGTCCCTCTTTGCAATCTCTAAAAGTTGGGAGGTATGCCTAATAGATTGCATCTAAAGGTGAAACATACTCCCTACAGAGATAGGGAGGGGAAGGGAGATGGAATAGCCATGGAGTACTGGAGCTAACAAGCTAAAAGAGAAGATGTTTGATATCCCATACATTAGAGAGGGGATATAACCATATGTTCATAGTACACAAATACAGCAGATAAGCACCAGCATGAGCATGACTGCTTGTGATCATAACATACAGAGATGTTTCAACTACAGACATTAAAACTAGTAAACCCTGATTCATTTAAACCACTTGAAGGTCGTTTTCAAAGATCTAACACATCTATTTTAGTAAATACTTGCATTCGGAATGAAACAGGAATTCTGGAGCATTGTATCATTGCTCTTTTATTTCTTCTAGAAATGTATGACTAAATGGACATGTAGGTGTTTTCATTTGCCTTGTCAATGGGGTGTGTCTGACATTGGCAGAGCTCAAAGTGTGTAAGAACATTCCTAATTGACATCAGAAATGCATACACCAAGAGCTTCCAATTATTCATTCTTTTCCTAGAGGAATAAAAGAGAAATGGTACACTGCAGAGCTCTGTGAGGAACATAAGTACACACATAAACAAATTGCTAGTACCCTTTCATTAAAGGGATTGTCTCACTACAAAGATTAGCTTTCAACATGTAGAGAGCCGTCATTTATTTTGCTTTGTTGAGGAGATAAGAGAGATTTTACCTGCTCTGAGTGCACACAGATTCCTCTAGGTTACCAACCTGCTCTTCCTTGCTCTCTCTGCACTGTGGTGACATCACTCCCTGCTATTAGATAGCAGGCAGTGAGGACCCCACGGGGTCTTTCTTAAATTCAGGGCTTGGAAAAAAATTTTGTCCCATTTTAGGAGGCAATATAACCCCCCAGCGGGGCCCGCCATCAGGGGGGTAAGCGGTACCGTAGGGGGCCCCCGGAGAAAAAAGGGGCCCGCTTAAAGCAGGCCCGCTTATTTCACCATCGCCCGAGGCCGGCGCACCCGAGGCCGCGCTTCCCAAAGGGCCCGGGGTGGCCGGCCGGGAGTGCGGCGGTGCTGGGGGGGGGCCGTGCTCCTGCACTGGGGTCCCCCTTGCATATTGTGTCCCCGGACGTTAGTAGGGGGGGGGCAGGAAGGAGGGGGCCCCGGCTCCGGCTAGCAGCGCTACAGGCAGAATTCTTTATTTACATGATCCCTGGCGCTGTGCCAGAGCGGGCCCTCCTCTCTGCTGTGTGCCCAGGGTGGAAAAAAAACTAAACCCCGTGAGGCCCCACCCTTGGGGGCGGGCTTCACAGTTTCAAATTGTTCGATTCCTGGGACACTGGCGGGGGGAGAGTGCCCCCCAGGGACCCGAAAATTTTTTGCGAGATACTGCGGAGGCGGTCCGCAGGGTGAATAGCCCGGCAGGTCACTGTCTCCCCTTGTGAGAGACGGGCCCTGTGGGGGGCGGGGGAGAGAGGGAGGAGGCCGGTAAAAATGGGAAAGGGGGGGGGCCCCAGGAGTGCGCAGCAGCGGCGCAGGGCTGTTGTTTTAACTAGTTGTAAGTAAGTGTGTCTATGTTTGCACTGTGTATGATTTGTATAGGGGTGGGATTTTTATTCTGTGCTTGTGTTTTCAGTGTGTATGGATTTGTGTGTGTATTTTGTGTGCAGTTGTGTGTATATTGTGCATGGTTGTGTGTTTATACTTGTGTGATGGTTGTATGTATTTTACATGTGTGCATGAATGTGTGTGTATATGTATTTTTGATGGATGTGTGAATATACTATGGTGCATAAATGTGTGTATATACTATGTGTGATGAATGTGTGAAAATAATATGTGTGGTTGAATGTGGTTTTAAAATTGTGTGCAGGATGTGTGTATTACAATTGTTTGGGATTGTGTGTATTACTTGTGTGAAAATGGTGTGTTATAGTTGTTTGGGGATGTGTGAATTACTATGTCGATGAATTGGGGTTTTTATAT
>JAODAL010046121.1:0-31256 GCA_025379985.1 Phyllomedusa bahiana | reverse complement strand
GGGGTTAAAAATTTATGACCATGTGATATTTCAGTTCTTCTTGTTTAATAAATTAGCAAAAATATCTACATTTCTGTTTTTTTTTTTTCAAGATGGGGGAGGGGGGCAGAGTGTACATTAACGAGCCAAAAAATGAACTTTTTAAATTTTTACTAAATGGTTTGCAATAAAAACAAAGAGTGAAAAATTAAGAGGGGTCTAAATACTTTCTGTACCCACTGTACATAGTGCTGCTATATTCCACAACTCTATATATGCATTGTTCCTATAGTGTGACAACATTGTGGGCTTTATCCCCTTTCTGTGATATCCTCATGCGTATCCCCATATTGTCCTATCACTAGATGCATTATTTCTGTACTTTAACATCAATGTGTACAGGCATTTGCCCGGCGGGCCGCTGGGGTCCGGGCCGCAGGGCCGGCTCGGATCGCCCGCCGTGGGGACCAGTGTTTCCCCCCGGCGGGCCCCGAGTCCCGGTGCCGGTCTGTGGCGCGCTACAGGAGCCGCAATAGTCGCATCAGCGACCGGACTCCTTTGGCAGGGGACCGACAGGCCCCCCTCACCACACAGCTGCACGGCCGGGTCACCGACTCAGCCATGCAGCCATTACGGCCGTCGCCTGCACTGCGCGGTGCAAGCAGCCGCCGAGGCTGAACAGCCGGGATCTTCTGATCCTGTCTGTTCAGCTCCCAGGAGGACGCGGGGCAGGTGCGCGATGTAATGACGTCATCGCGCGCCCGCTCCGCGTCCCGCACGCTGCTGCCGGCGGCGCTTCAGGGAAGATGACAGAAGATGAAGCAGAGACATCAGGTAAGTATTGTTTTTTTTTTTTTTAAACTACTAGCCCTGTCTGCCTATATACCAGCCCTGTCTGCCTATATGCTGCCTTGTCTACCTATATGCTGCCTGGCCCGCCTATATGCTGCCCTGTCTGCCTATATGCTGCCCTGTCTACCTATATACTGCCCTGTCAACCTATATGCTGCCCTGCCTGCCTATATGCTGCCCTGTCTGCCTATATGCTGCCCTGTCTGCCTATATACTGCCCTGTCTGCCTATATACTGCTCTGTCTGCCTATATACCAGCCCTGTCTACCTATATACTGCCCTGTCAGCCTATATACTGCCTTGTCTACCTATATACCAGCCCTGTGCCTATAAGCAAGCACAGTCTGCCTATATACTGCCCTGTCTGCATATATACTGCCCTGTCTGCCTATATACCAGCCCTGTCTACCTATATACTGCCCCTGTCTACCTACAAGTGGCCCTGCCTATATACTGGCCCTGCCTGCCTATATACTGGACCTGCCTACATATATAATGGCCCTGCCTGCCAATTAGTGGCCCTGCCTGCTTACATACAGGCCCTGCCTGTAAACATAATGGCCCTGCCTGCTAATTACTGGACCTAGCTGGCTAATTAATGGCCCTTCATGGCTAATTACTGTGGGCAGCCCCAGCTACCTGGCTAGTTACTGTGGGCGGCCCCAGCTACCTGGTTAGTTACTGTGGGCAGCCCCAGCTACATGGCTGATTACGGGTGGCAGCCCTAGCTACCTGGCTGATTACTGGGGGCAGCCCCAGCTACCTGGCTGATTACTGGGGGCAGCCCCAGCTAACTGGCTAGTTACTGGGGGCAGCCCGAGCTACCTGGCTAGTTACTGGGAGAAGCCCCAGCTACCTGACTAGTTACTGGGGGCAGCCCCAGCTACCTGGCTAGTTACTGTGGGCAACCCCAGCTACCTGGTTTGTTACTGTGGGCAGCCCCAGCTACCTGGCTAGTTACTGGGGGCAACTCCAGCTTCCTGGCTAGTTACTGGGGGCAGCCCCAGCTACCTGGCTAGTTACTGGGGGCAGCCCCAGCTACCTGGCTGGTGACTGGGGGCAGCCCTTGCTATCTGGCTAGTTACAGGGGTAGGCCCTGTCTACCTACCAAATGAATGGAGGAAGGCCCTGTTTACCTAACTAATGGGGGTCCACCTATTTACTTGCCACTTATCTGACATTTTTTCATTTCTAATTTTTAGAGTCTAACATACGCTGTTTGGGGAATTGATAGGAAAGTTCTGGAAAAGAGAGGAGTCTAAGATGTATTTGTTGTAAATTCTACAGGGACGAGTATGACCGGGAGAAGAAGACATTGCATGTGTACCGGACAGAGAAAAAATGGAAGAGAACAACTCATCAGGGAAGACATCATGGAGGTTTGGGCCAGAAGAAGACGAAAAGGAGAAGAGAACAACTCCCATCAGAGATGCCGTCTCCTGTGAGTCCCTGCTGTCAGGGGTCATTTTACTTCTGTGTTGAGTCTGTGCTGTATTCATTGGATGCTGACCTGACTACTGGTGATGTGTTGTTGTAGGGTTTTGGTGGTGCTTATGTAGTGTCAGTGTGGGCTTGTCCCTGATTGTAAAGTGCACACCTGACTCTGTGATGAGGGGCTTCTCTGCACCACTTTCTTTCTTGCTTGTGTGTAGGCTGCTTTCACACAGAGCGTTTTTTTTTGCATTTGTTGATGCATTTTTTGTGCAGAAATGTACAGCATTAACTACTCTGCCTTTCTGCACAAAACCGCACCAAATACACATAAAAATGCACCAAAAACTCTCCGTTTTGGGAAAACACTTTATAGTGTATTTTTTTTGGAAAGTGGCGAAGTGCGAGAACAAGGGACATTTTTTAAGCGGATATTGTATGTGGGCTGGTGGGGGCTGTAAGCCAGGGCTGATTTTTATTCCCAGTCCGGCCCTGAATGTGTACATTATCCCTGTACTGTGATATCACTGTATATTATCCTGTACTGTGACATCACTGTGTGTAATATCCCTGTACTGTGACATCGCTGTGTATTATCCTGTACCGTGACATCACTGTGTATTATCCTGCCTGTGATTCACTGTGTATTATCCCTGTACTGTGACATCACGAGTGTTTTATCCCTGTACTGTGACATCACTGTGCATTATCCTGTACTGGACATCACTGTGTGTATTACCTGTACTGTGACTCACTGGTGTATTATCCTGTAAATGTGACATCGCTGTGTATTATCCTGTACTGTGACATCGCTGTATATTTATCTTGTACTGTGACATCACTGTGTATTTTCCCTGTACCCGTGGCATCGCGTGTGTATTATCCCTGTACTGGACATCACTGTGTGTATTTTCCTGTACTGGGACATCGCTGGGTATTATCCCTGTACTGTGACATCACTGTGTAAATTATCCTGTACCGTGACATCACTGTGTTTATCCCTGTACTGTGACATCCTGTGTATTATCCGTGTACTGTGGACATCACTGTGTTATTATCCCTGTAAATGTGACATCACTTTGTGTATTATCCTGTACTGTGACATCACTGTGTATTATCCTGTACTGTGACATCACTGTGTGTATTATCCCTGTACTGTGACATCACTGTGTGTATTATCCCTGTACTGTGACATCACTGTGTATTATCCTGTACTGTGACATCGCTGTGTATTATCCTGTACTGTGACATCACTGTGTATTATCCCTGTACTGTGACATCACTGTGTATTATCCTGTACTGTGACATCACTGTGTATTATCCTGTACTGTGACATCGCTGTATATTATCCTGTACTGTGACATCGGGTGTGTATTTTTCCCTGTTTCTGGACATCACTGTGTATTATCTGTACTGTGACATCACTGTGTATTATCCTGTACTGTGACATCGCTGTGTATTATCCTGTACTGTGACATCACTGTGTATTATCCTGTACTGTGACATCGCTGTGTATTATCCCTGTACTGTGACATCACTGTGTATTATCCTGTACTGTGACATCACTGTGTGTATTATCCCTGTACTGTGACATCACTGTGTATTATCCTGTACTGTGACATCACTTTGTGTATTATCCTGTACTGTGACATCGCTGTGTATTACCCCTGTACTGTGACACCACTGGTTTTTATCCTGTACTGTGACATCACTGGGTGTATTATTCCTGTACTGTGACATCACTGTGTGTATTATCCCTGTACTGTGACATCACTGTGCATTATCCTGTACTGTGACATCACTGTGTGTATTATCCTGTACTGTGACATGACTGTATACATTATCCCTGTACTGTGACATCATTGTATATGTTATCCCTGTACTGTGACATCACTGTGTGCATTATTTCTATACTGTGACATCACTGTGTGCATTATCCCTGTACTGTGACATCACTGTGTATTGTCCCTGTACTGTGACATCATTGTATATGTTATCCCTGTACTGTGACATCGCTGAATGCATTATTCCCATACTGTGACATCATGGTGTGCATTATTTCAATACTGCGACATTACTGTGTACATTATCCCTGTACTGTGACATCACTGTATGCATTATTTCTGTACTGTGACATCACTGTGTTAATTATTTAATACTGTGACATCACTGTGTACATTATCCCTGTACTGTGACATCATCACACTCATTATCAGTGATTGATGGCTATGTCTGTGTGCATTATACCACCACTGTAACATCACTGCATACATTATTCCTATACTGTGACATCAGTGAGCGCATTTTCTGTGCACTGCATCAAAACTGTGCCAGAACTATACAAAGCATGCTACCCAACTAATGTGACATCAAGCGATACCTTCCTGACCCCTCTGTCTGTATTATCCCTGTGTATTAATGAGATCATAATAATCATACGTTTTTCATGTTCTGGACCGGCTGCTTCAGGGGGTTATGCTGAAGAGGGGCTACGTTCCACATTTTGCTATGGGGTTCTGTTATGTTCCTGCTTTCTGACCCTTCTGCAGAGAACGTGATGACTTTTATCCTGATGTTCTTTCCAGATTAACATATTTAGGGCCACAACTTTGATTTATGGTTGACTTTGTGAGCAGCATTGAAGATACCAAGTAATTATGATCCAAGAGCACATTCTGCAAGTACAAGGTCCTTATTAGTCAAGATTTCCCACGCTGGTGACAGTGACTATTGCAATTTGCAATGTGATTTATCATCTATTGGAAATACTTTTGTAAAGCAGCAAAGACAAGAATCCAATAGAGGTGGTTCTGCATGTGAGATGCCAGCTCGTGATCTCTGACTGTTTGTGGCCCCATTGTGGGCTAGTAAGGAACTGTATTATGGAAGCCTATTATCATCATCATCATCATCATCATCATAACAACCATCTCTGCTTGCAAATTTTTAGTAACGCAGTATAGGTGACTCACTGTTGGTGCAGCAAGGCGCCACCCACAGGGCAAGGTCTCTCTGAAGGTGCTGTCACATGTCCCATTGACAGGAAAGTAATATTGCCCCCCGTATTACAAAGGACATATAGCACATATAGAAGCCCTCGGCTAACGTCTCCCAACCTCTGGGACAATGTAACAAGATGTTCTTATTCAAAAAACACAATCTTGCATCAATATCACTATCAACAGACTTGAACTTTATCGTCACGCGGCAGGTTGTGAAATAAACACACATCCTCCATGGTTCAGCAGTGAGTACTTACCTGCTCTTGACCCAGGATATAACATTTGAATCAACAGGTTTATGCAAGAACAGACATTTATTGGGGTATTTGACATTAATATGTCTTAAGCCAACAATGAAGCAATGGTTGTATTGTTGTTATGTTTGAGAGCAAAGGTTGAACCGTGAATTAAGAGAAGAAACCTGCTGTGAAAAGGAAGGCAAACATTGATACATTTATGCTTCAGCGCACAGGTATATAAAATGTTATGTAGCTGTAATACGGATGTGAAATATACCCCAAATGGGCCAGGAAAAATGAGCAACCGTGAAAGCTATAAAGCTACCCAGTCTCTTGCAGATTCTTTGATGTGATAATATTCTACAGGGAGTAATACAGCATTCAAAGCATTTGTCCATTCAGTCGCAACTTCATTGGATATTATGTCTTTAGGATGGCAAAGCTGGGTTACAATTGACAAGGCTGAAAAATGATCCCTAAACTTTCCCAGTTACCACCATGGCAGGTTATCCTAATGATGCAGTGATACATTGTATGCTTCTTTATTACATTGTATATATTGACAACAGCCAGTCACTGATTTATTTGGCTTGACTTATGCCAAAAAGATAATTGATAATAAAAAAATAATACATGAGGAATACCAAAACAACCTTTCCCAAGAAAGAAGTCATTATTGTATTATTTCCACATTACCAGACTTTTATTCTCCTCCCATTAAGTTGAAATTTCCAATTATAAATAAAGAATAAGCTTAATCAGGGGTGAATGTCAACCCCATCGTGGTCCCAAGATGTTGCTATTAAAAGTCTCCATAAATAAGAAGGAAGATGTATCATTTAGGAAGTTTATGTCACTTTTTAGTTATCATTTGTCAATGGATGAGGAAAAACTATATTTTACTACTAAGAATTGCCTGTGATTGACTTACTTTACGTATGCCAAAAAACCCAACTGATATTTATCAATTAATGCATAAAAATCCAAAAAACATCTTTCCAAAGTGAGCAATTAACATTTTATCTTTTCTCCCTTACCAGACGTATGTTCTCCTCACATTAAGAGGATGATACCAAGTATAAGCAAGAAATAACCATATTCAAGGGCAAATTTCAACCCCATTGTGGTCCACAAATGTTGCTATTAAAAGTCTCTGTAAATGAGAAGGAAGATGTAACATTTATGAAATTTCTGTTTCTTTTTAGTTAGCAAGTGTCCATGAATCTGGAATATATTATTTTACTACTGATAGTAGCCTGTGATTCACTTACTCTACATATGCCAAAAAACAACTAATATTTATCAATTAATACATAAAAATCCAAAAACAACCTTCCCAAAGTGAGCAATCAACATTTTATCTTTTCTTGCCTATCAAACCTCTATTGTCATCACATTAAGTTGATGATACCAAGTATAAGCAAGAAATATCCATATTCAGGGGCAAATATCAACCCCATTGTGGTCCACAAATATTGCTTTTATAAGTATCAGTAAATGAGAAGGAAGATGTACCATTTATTACATTTCTGTCTCTTTTTAGTTATCATGTGTCCATGAATCTGGAATACGTTATCTTACTAATGATAGTAGCCTGTGATTCACTTATTTTACTTAAGCCAAAAAACCAAACTAATATGTATCAATTAATACATAATCCAAAAACAATCTTTCCAAAGTGAACAATCAACATTTTATCTTTTCTACCTTATCAGACATCTTTTCTCACATTAAGTTGATGATCCCAAGTATAACCAAGAAATAATCACAATCAGGGGCAAGTGTCAACCCCATTGTGGTCCGGAAAATGTTAATATTAAAAGTCTCTGTAAATGAGAAGGAAGAGACCATTTTTTGAAATTTCTGTTCTTTTTTTTTGCAAGTGCCATGATCTGGAAAAAATATTATTTTACTACTATAAGCCTGATTCATTACTCACTAGCCAAAAAAAACTAATAAATTTTTCAATTAATACATAAAAATCCAAAAAAAAAACCCCCCAAATGAGCAATCAACTTTTATCTTTCTTTCAACAAAACCCATTGTCATCACATTAAGTATGATACCAAGTATAAGCAAAAATATAAATTTAGGGGCAAATACACCCCATTTGGTCCACAAATATTGCGTTATAAAATCAGTAAATGAGAAGGAAGAGTACCATTTAAAATTCTGTCTCTTTTAGTTATCAATGTCCGAACGGAATAGTTATCTTACTAATGATAGAGCCGTATTTACATTTTACTTTCCAAAAAAAACCAAAATAAAAGTATCAATTTAAAACAAAAACCAAAACAAAATTTCCAAAATGAACAACAACATTATCTTTTCTACCTTATCAGACAACTTTCCAAAATTAATTGTTTTCCCCAAAATAACCAAGAAATAAACACAAAAGGGGCAAGGCAACCCCATTGTTCCGAAAAAAGTAAATTAAAAGTCTCTGTAAATGAGAAGGAAAATGTACCATTTATGAAATTTCTGTTTCTTTTTAGTTATCATGTGTCCATGAATCTGGAATACCATGTCTTATGACTGAAAATAGCCTGTTATTGAATATCTTTACTAATGCCAAAAAACCCTGACTTTTACACATTAATTAATACATAAAAAATCCAAAATCAACTTTTCCCAAGTGAGCAATCAGCATTTTATCTTTTCTACCTTACCAGACCGCTATTCTCCCCACCTTAAGTTTAGAATCCCAAGTATAAGCAAGAAATTAGCATAACCAGGGGCGAATGTTAACCCCAATGTTGTCCCCAAATGCTGCTATTCAAATCTTTGTAAATGAGAAGGAAAATATATAATTCAGGCAATTTCTGACACTCTCTAGAAATCATTTGTCCATAAATGTGGAGAGAAAAGAGAGTATCTTACTACTGAGAATAACCTGTGATTGGTTTACTTGACTTTCTTTATGTCTGAGAATACCATTTGAAAATGTAAAGTTATTAGCATAAATTAATATAGAAACATTTGCCCTACCATTTAATCATTATTATATATTTTTAGCTTTTCTAGATGTTGATTATCTATCATCTATCAAACATTTGCAATTACCAGATATAAAAAGGAATGACTAAGGGCAATTGCAAACCCCATTAAGGTCCCCCAAATTTAAAATTAGTAGAGAAGTGTCATTCAGAACAAAGACAATGGAATCTAAGATAAATTATCACATTTATGATGGAATATTGAATCAGGTCTTAAGTAAATATATTGATGTTCTTTTTCTCCTTCTCACATTAAGTTGAGAATCCCAAGTATAAGCAAGAAATAATCATAACCAGGGGTCAATGTTAACCCCATTGTGGTCCCCAAATGCCACTTCTAAAATCTTTGTAAATTAGAAGGAAAATGAATCATTCGGGCAATTTATGACACTCTGGATATTATTTGTCCATGAATGTGGAGGGAAAATATCTTACTACTGAGCATAACATGTGGTTAGCTTACTTGACTTTATTTATATCTGAGAATACCATTTGAAAATTTAAAGTTATTAGCATAAATGAATATAGAAGCCCTACCAATTAATTATATATTTTTTGCTTTTCTAGATGTTGATTATCTATCATCTATCAAACATTTGCAATTACCAGATCTAAAAAGGAATGACTAAGGGCAATTGCAAACCCCATTGCTGTCCCTCAAAATTGAAATTAGTAGAGAAGTATCATTCAGAACAAAGACAATAGAATCTAAAAATCTACGATAAATTATCACATTTATGATACAACATTGAATGAGATCTTAAGTAAATGCATTGATGTTCTTTTTCTCCTTCTCCCTAGGTGAGATACAGAATTTATACCAATGGGCTTCAAAGTGCAGCTTTTTCAACACATGGACTAAACCCTCTAGAAAAGTCTGCTTTACAGAGGCAGAGGAGAAGTAAAATATGATCGGATCCAAAGATGCATTGAAGGTGCTGAGAAGTAAGGTATAGACCCTCCAGTGTGGACTGTCACCTGTGATGAAGCCCACAATATGGGATACATTATATGGCATGAAGCACACAATGAAATTGACCAGTGTTGCCATCACTAGCCCAATGGCCCGCATTTTTCTTTTCTTGTCCAGACGACACTGCCACGTGACGATCTTCATGAAGTTCCCATAGCAGAAGATGGTGATAACAAATGGAACACAATAAAGCACAAAACATATTTCTAACCGAACAACAAGTAGAACCTCCAACTGGGGTGGTGAGAATATGCTGTAACACATGGTAGAGTTGCTGGAAGTCAAGTTATTAGGTGTGATGTGTTCCACAATAAAGACAATGCTGCAGTGAACTGTGGCAATGCACCAGATAAAGATACTCCCCACCAAGGCATAGACTGGATTTCTCAGGATCTTGTATTTTATAGGAAATGCCGTAGCCAGATATCTCTCAACACTTATAGCCATGAGGAACAATGAGGTGATGTAGATGCTACTGAAGTACATGAAGGCAGACAGAGGGCAAAATATATAGGGCATTGGCCAGTTCATATCAGAGATTGCTTCAACCATGCGAAACGGGAGGAAAGCCAACAAGAGCAAATCAGAAATGGTCAAGTTGGCCAACAAGATGTCCACAGGGAGGAGTTTGTGACGGCATTTACTAACAAGTGTGGATAGGGCAGCTATATTCAGAGGGAGCCCCGTGATGAAAGTCATGATGTAGACGAACAAAAAGAGATGTTTCGATCCCGGAAAATAACTCATGATGGCTTCACTACTTCATCCCCAGGGCTGGCTCTCCGTAACTTGTAGATCTCTGTTCTGTGAACTAAAGAGTGAAAAGCAAAGACAAATTATTAGTAAATTATTAAAAGTCAGTCATTACTTGGATCCCCACAGGACTTCGGATCGCTGCTACAATTGTCAACAATCACAAAAACCAATGAATGAAGATAATATCAGTACGGAAAGATCCCTGAAAGAGGATTTGCCTAAAAGCTTAGACACCTCGAATCATCAAAGCTATAGATTCATCCTTGTAACCACAAAGGTGCTGTGGACTCCACTACAACATTCCCTCATGAGGCTTTTAGATAGACAGTCAGACTTAGAATTAGACAGAGGGATAGACGGACAGACAGACAGACAGACAGACAGATAGATAGATAGATAGATAGATAAATAGATAGGAGATAGATAGATAGATAGATAGACAGACAGATAGATAGATAGGAGATAAATAGATAGATAGACAGACGGAGATAAATAGATAACAGAAGACAGACTAGATAGATAGATAGATAGATAGATATGAGATAGATATATAGATAGATTGATAGATAGACAGCTAGATAGATGGATGGATGGACAGACAGATGGATGGACAGACAGACATACATACAGATAGATAGATAGATAGATAGATGGTTGAATAATGGATAATGATGATGAATGAGATAGATATAGATAGAAAATAGTAGAATAGATAGATAGATTAATGAGATGATAATAATATCAGATGATTAGAGATAGATGATATGGATAGATAGACAGATAGATAGTAGATGATAGTAGATAGATATATATAGTATAAAGAGGTTAGAGAGAGAGACCCTGAACTGCGCCCAGTCTAACCTTATAGTATTCACCTCTTATTTCTATCTTATGGATCTTATCTTGTCTGGATACATAAATAGATAGATGTTCTTGGAGCATGTGGGAATAATTTCACTTGTTTTTCTTTGAAACTTTACTTCCTGGAGTGCAGCAATTTTTTCATTTTTATATAGATAGATTGAAATATGGATAGATATGAGAAATATAGAAAGAAGTAGAGAGATGTAAATTGACTATATAGATAGATATTTAGATAGATAGGTTATGGAACAATAGCAGATACCTTGGATATTGATGCTCTTTGGCAGCTGTCCTCTCGCCTCACATTGTCTTCTGCCGCTCTAACTAGATATAATTAGACTTGGTGTGAACACTGATTCCTCTCTTTGTATTATCTGCTCACTGTTTATTTTAGGCTGAAGTTTATATATGGAGAGATCAATACTTGTATCTGGTCTCCGCGTGGTTCCTGGGCAGCTGGAGTCCTCCGGAGAAGTCCCATAAAACACGAAGCCTTATTAAATTGTCTCTGGTTACTGCTCATGCTTAGGAGGTGGTTCCTAAGAATTCACTGGCATTGAGAGATGGTGGATTTCTTCTCCGTATATTTTTTTTATACTAGCTTATATAGTTCTATAGTAAAGTTCCAGTTGTCTGGATCCCAATAGTCTGGAAACCTCACTGGTGCTATATGGCCCTTTATGGTAGATAGAATAGGCTGAAGGGAATGGACAGTTTCGGACTATGCATCTGGAATCCTGGAGGTACGACCTTTGCCAAAAATTCTTGACTCCCCACACTTAGAGTACAGACACAGCTTTGTTACTTCATTGCAAATCCACATATCCAAGATCTGACACTGGACCATGTTTATTTCACCCCTTAGTGATGAATGAGGATATATTCTAGGCTAGGTCTTGTGCATGGTGGATATACCGATCATAAGGGTCTGGTGGGTGCTGCCCAGTGTATTTACCAGATTGGAGCAGGAGCCAGGTCTTACTTGTTGCCTTTGCCAGGATGAGAGACAACTCCACTCCTAACAATTTAACCCTTTAAATGCCACAGCTAATAGTGACTGCAGCATCTCAAGTAATGGTCACTTTCTGGCCATCAAGCACACCAGAATGCGAATGCTGGGTTCCGATGGGTTACCTTGACCGACAGGTGCCTTACACCAGATCTGCCATCAATATCTGCCTACCAAGTCATGCCAGAGGCAGTGTATCACTATCACTCACTAATACATTGGAATACTATATATACAAAGCATTAAAGGGGTTTTGCCACAATCTCATTTTATACCTCATGCATCCAGCTCTTCTGCTCTGTGTGCTCAGAAGGGGGCGTGTGTGATTTGTTTGAAATGCATATCATGTGACCCAGCAGGATGATATCACCAGGCCTTTCCTCTTTGTAGTCTGTTTATGTCAAGCATTGTGAGTAGCTGAGAGGTAAAGTTTTTGCCTCCAGGCACAAGGGTCCTAGGTTCAAATCCCTGCAGGAACCAAACCTGTGGATTTTTTTTTTTTTCTCTTTTTTAATGCACAGACCTCATTGAGGTTTATTTTTTATGTATTTGCACTGTTTGACTAATTACTAGGAGTACAGAGGACAGGAGTAGAGTGACAGCACCTGGGGTTTGAACACTCAGTAGTTGCCTCAGCGGAGAAGTGATGTCTGAGCATGTGCGACCAGGACTGAGGAGCTCTCAGCCCTGGTCGTATCCCCTGGAGACCAGCTGTAAACAATGGATCACTAAGGGAGCAGCTAAAACAAAAACAGTGCAGAATTTGTAATAATAATGAATGGTGAAAATGTTTGTTATTTCATTTGCAAGCTTCCCACGTCAACTTTACTTCGTGGCAAAACCCCTTTAAACATATGATCAAAGGATCGTCGCTTTAAGTACCCTAGTGGCCAAAAAAGTCAAGGTATGTTAAAAATGTTAGAAAAATGTGTTCTCTCCCTCCCAATAAAAATAGGAACCAAGGAGGATTAGGCTAAAGGTCTCCTATTATGGAGATAGGTTTTAGTCCCACTTCAGACATTCATGGCATATCCTGTGGATAAATTGTTGCCCCTGGATTCTTCCAAAGAACCATAGAATATATACAGGGGATGCAGTGGTAGCAGTCGCTACCGGGCCCTGCAGTCTGAGGGGGCCCAAAAGCCCTTCTGCCACATAAGGAGGTACCAACATTGTAAATGGCACATGGTAACTGTGGGGCTCCATTTCAATTTTTGCACTAGGGCCCTAAAGCTTATAGTTACGCCTCTGAATATATAGGTCATAAGCGGAAAGTTTGAGTGTGTGAGAGACAACATTTAGGGGACAAGAGAGTATGTGTAGCACAGTCAGAAGACTATGGGCCCCTGGGAGCTGGTGGAACTAGCCTTGTCAATGTGCACATGTAAGGAGTGTAGGAAGGGCCACGTCTCCAGGGAGCCACCATCCTCCCTGTTCTGAGATTACTACATGTAACCTGTGATAAATCTATGTCACTTTTATTACTGTAACATTGTGTTTTGTACCACTGTAGTGCTGTACTGTTATTGTGCAGTCCTGGCGACATGTCCTCAGGGAAGTTCAAGCCTGGGCTTCAAGTGGTTATAAGATAGGGAGCAGGGGCTAACACGGGCCGCCTCTGCTGGACTGTAATTGGTTTGTACGGTTCCAGGTGCCCAATCTGTAGACAGGTTGCTGCCTTCACATTTAGAAGGTGGTTTCTGCCATTAAGTCTTGTGGTGGCATCATAATGCAGACAGAGAAGTTATGTCTACAGAAAAAGTGTTCATGACTTGTGCCGCCTTTACAGCTCTACCTTAACCTCTAGATACCTCCCTTCACGCAATCTCCGCTACTCACACAACCGTCTCCAAGACTTCTCCCGTGCTTCCCACACTCTGGAACTCACTGCCCCAACACATCGGACTCTCCTCCACCTTCACCAGCCTCAAAATGCATCCTGAAAACCCATCTCTTCAGAAGCCTACAATTTTAACCCCTTAAATGGGTTGTCTCACTACAAGGATTGCTGCTTTTTATGTTAAAGATCTTGCAAAAACAAGTCACTTTGTAATATGTAACAGTGTCCTACCTATTCTGAGATATCCCCTCTTGCATGGGCTGCATCAGCTCCTCAGGTCGCTATAGCTACAGACCTGTTCGATCTCTCCTGATAGGCTGCCAGCACTGGTCGCCATAGCTACGGACCTGCTCCATATCTGCTTCTAGGCTGCTATAGCTACTGACCTGGTGTCCTCAGCAGCTCGTAACTGCAGGCCAGTCGAAGCCAGTAAATACTGAATTCAAAAATGAAACTGAGAAAATAGGACTGAGGTAAAATGAATTCATGTAGTGAGACAACCCTTTTAACACCGAGGCCTTTTTTTTCCCATATTCATTTTTCCCTCCTTGCCTTCTCAGAGTCATAACTTTTTTTATTTTGTTTCACCTACGTAGGTTGCAGAACAAGATGCACTTTCTAATGATGTTATTCATATTACCAAAGGATATACTAGGAAACAGCAAAAACATTCTAATTGGGGCAAAATGTGAAAAAATCGTACTTGTGCCTTGCTTGCGGGTGGTTTGTTTATACGGAATTCATTCTTCGGAAAAAATGATGAGTTACCTGTATTCTGCTGGTTGATACCCATCCGACAATACCAAACATGTAGGGTTTCATTATGTTATAGTACTGTAAAAAAAAAAATTCCAAACATTCTCTATTTTCGAAACTTGCAGCGCGGCGCCATTTTCTGCGACCAATAACTTTTTTGGACTAACACCTGAGTGAGGGGCATTTTCTGTGGCTGAAGTGCACTTTTTATTGCTGCCAGTTTGGAATACATGTGGTTTTATAAATTAAATTTATTCCAATTTTTATGGGACGTGAAATGACTTAAAAAACACAATCTTAGCGTTTGGAATTTTTTCTTCTTCGGTGTTCAGCGCATGGGATAAATGTTGTTATATTTTAATTGATCGGACTTTTTCGGACGCGGCGACACCACTTGTGTGTCACTTTTTTATTATTTAATTTTTTTATTTGTAAAATGCCAAAAGGGGGGTGATTTGAAATTTTAATATTTTTATATTTTTTTTACACTTTAAAACATCTTTTTCAATTTTTTACTTTAAAGGGGCTGTCTCACTACAGGGATTGTTGCTTTTTATGTTAAAGATCTTTGCAAAAACAAGTCACTTTGCAATACATGTCCATTAACAGTGTCCTACATATTCCTAGATATCCCTCTTGTATGGGCTGCATCAGCTCCTCAGGTCGCTATAGCTACAAACCTGTTTAATCTCTCCTGATAGGATGCCATCACTGGTCGCTATAGCTACAGACCTGTTCAATCTCTCCTGATAGGCTGCCACCACTGGTCGCTATAGCTACAGACCTGTCTGATCTATCCTGATAGGCTGCCAGCACTGGTCGCTATAGCTACAGACCTGTTCAATCTCTCTTGATACGCTGCCAGCACTGGTTGCTAAAGCTACAGACCTGTTCAATCTCTCCTGATAGGCTGCCAACACTGGTTGCTATAGCTACAGACCTGTTCAATCTCTCTTGATACACTGCCAACAATGGTTGCTATAGCTTCAGACCTGTTCAATCTCTCATGATAGGCTGCCAGCACTGGTTGCTATAGCTACAGACCTGTTCAATCTCTCATGATATGCTGCCAGCACTGGTTGATATAGCTACAGACCTGTTCAATCCCTCCTGATAGGCTGTCAGCACTGGTTGCTATAGCTACAGACCTGGCTTCTACTGCAGCCTAGTAGAAGCCAGTAAACACGCCCCTGAGTTTAAAATGAAACCAAGAAAACAGGACTGAGGTGAGATGAATCAATGTAGTGAGACAACCCCTTTAACTTTGAGTGCTCCTAGGATGCTTCACCGTTAGAGGTGTGATTGTTTCTACAGCCTAATGCATTCTAATACAATGCATTAGGGTGTACAAAGATGGCGGTTTCCCTACTTTCTGTCTGGGGCGGAAAGTATAAAAATCTAAAACATGGCGGCGATGGAAGTCTTCACAAGGCTTCCAGCTGTCATGTTCAGCAATCGGGAGCACACGAATTCGCCACGGGCACCACGGCCACAGTGAGGAACCATTTCTCATTGATTTAGATGCCGTGACCATCTTTGCTGCGGCGTCTAAAGCGGTTAAACAGCACTGCATGGTTAATGTGTAACTTAGCTGCAGTCCCGTTACAAAGCTCCTTAATGGCATTAGGATGTAGTCATATGTCCAATGTTGGTAAGGGGTTTAAAATCCTCCTGCCAGTATAACATAATAAACACATCTCAATCCCTCACATTCTGTCTCCCTCTTCTGCATTGTAGATTGTAAGCTCTTGTGGGCAGGGTCCTGTCCCCTTCCATAGCAGTGTGTTATGTATTGTTATCTTATTTGTCTTATATTATGATTCTGTCCCTGAACCCATTGAACTGTACAGCGCCCTGGAACTCGAAGGAATAATAATAGTAATCTTATGACCGTTTGTCATTTGTACTGAGGCTGGAGCCGAGGATGCAGAGACTGCTGGCTGGACCTCCTAAGGAGAGGGTTGGAGAAATCAGCTGTGAGACTACTACCTGAGCCGTGGAGAGAGTGTGCTGCACTCTCCTCATCACTGATGACATGGGGCTACATGTCAGGGGAGAGGCAATTATATCCCCAGTAGTCAGAGCCAAGGTAGATATGTCACCAGGCCACAGACAGTTAAGAACTGTATATGCTATCATAACACACCCTCTTTTTAGCAACCCTCCAGTAATTAGCATGAAATTAACTCAGTCCCATTCATGCAGATATAAAGTAGGAAACAGATTCTTTGATGTAATAATAGAGGGAATCATACAACTGTCAGAGCATTTATGCATGAAGTCAGAACCTCATATATATCATAGACATAGGAAAGCTGGGTTACCATGTACACGGCCATGTACAATAGTTGCTCCCGGTCTCCACTATATTACATCATCCCAATGATGAACTGACACTTTACCGGATACAATAAACAGACTTTACTTGTACAAAAGAACAAAAATAAAAATATTCCAAAAGTGACCTCACCCAAGTGAACAAATATCTCTTTATATTTTCTATCTCACCAGACCGTCATTCACCGCACACACAGGTGATATTCCCAAGCAAAGCAAGAAGCCATCATAGCCAAGGGTGAATAGAAACCCCAGGGGTGGCAATAGGTCAGTACTCCTGTCAGGGGCCCTAATCAAATAGGGGCCCAGTGATATGTTAAAAAATAGGAACAAGTAATGGGTGGGAGCCCCATTTGATTTGGCTGTATTTGGCCTGAAACGGTTAATAGATGACTGACGGAAGCCCTGAGAAACCCACTGCAGTCTCCAAATCTTGCAATTAAAACTCCCAATAAATGAGAAATAAGATGTATCATTCAGGAAATTGCCAGCGCTCTTTAGGTGTCATAGGTAGGGACAGTATCCTTGTGGTATCTTTATACCACAGTCTGGGAATAATTTAATAGCCTTTACCTACTTCTGGGGACACCATTTAAAAACCTACTTATCAGCATTAAATAATATTATTAGCATTAATTAGCATAGAAACATGAGTTCTACAAAATAATTATTATAACTTTTCCATCTGATCAGAGCTCAGCTATAAACCAATTGCAAATCCAAAATATAAAAAACAAGAATAGGTCAGAGCAAACAATAACCCCATCGCCGTCCCTCAATGTTGTAGTTAGTAGAGAAACACCATTTTAAACAGAAACATTGATGTTCTTTGTCTCCTTCTCACAAGGTGCGATGCATATTTTATACCAATGGGCTCCAAAGTGTATCTTTTTCATCATGCAGACTAAACCTTCTAGAAATGACTGCTTTATGGAGGCAGAGGAGAAGTAAAATATGATGGGATCCAAAGATGCATTGAAGGTGCTGAGGAGTAAAGCGTAGACCCTCCAGTCTGGGCTTTCACCTGTGGTGAAGCCCACAATATGGGATAAGTTATATGGCATGAAGCACACAATGAAGTTGATCAGTGTTGCCATCACTAGCCCAATGGCCCTCATTTTTCTTTTCTTGTCCAGACGACACTGCCACATGATGATCTTGATGAAGTTCCCATAGCATAAGATGGTGATAACAAATGGGATAAAAAAAATCACAAGACACATTTCCAACAGAACAACAAGTAGAACCTCCAACTGGGGTGGTGAGAATATGCTGTAACACATGGTAGAGTTGCTGGAGGTCATGTTATTAGGTGTGATGTGTTCCACAATAAAGACAATACTGCAGTGAACTGTGGCAATGCACCAGATAAATATACTCCCCACCAAGGCGTAGACTGGATTTCTCAGGATCTTGTACTTTATAGGAAAAGCTGTAGCCAGATATCTCTCTACACTTATAGCCATGAGGAACAATGAGGTGATGTAGATGCTGCTGAAGTACATAAAGGCAGACAGAGGGCAAAATATATAGGGCATTGGCCAGTTCATATCAGAGATTGCTTCAACCATGCGAAACGGGAGGAAAGCCAACAGGAGCAAATCGGAAATGGTCAAGTTGGCCAACAAGATGTCCACCGGGAGGAGTTTGTGACGGCATTTACTAACAAGTGTGGATCGGGCAGCTATATTCAGAGGGAGCCCCGTGATAAAAGTTATGATGTAGACGAACAAAAAGAGATGTTTCGATCCCGGAAAATAACTCATGATGGCTTCACTACTTCATCCCCAAGGCTGGCTCTCCGTAGCTTGTAGATCTTGCTTCTGATGGTTTCTCTATGAGCAGAAGAAGAAGATCCAATGAATCTAGGTAATATCAATACCCAAATGCCCCACAGGAGGAAGGCCAGGGATCTAAGCGGAAAACTGGAGCTGAGACCAACACCTCAAATCATTGAGAGGTCTAACCATAGATATAGATGCATCTGGCAGTGGACACCACCACAATCTTCTGAAAGGGGTTATCCAGAATTAAAAAGAAAACCATTGCTGCTTTCAGTAGAACACCTGTAAGCAGATATATAGACACATAGACAGATAGATAGATGGATATGAGATAGATAGATAGATATATAGATAGATATGGAAAGAAAGATATATAGATATGAGATAGATAGATAGATATGAGATAGATAGATATGAAATAGATATAGATAGATAGATAGATAGATAGATAGATAGATAGATAGATAGATAGATAGATAGATATGGAAAGATAGATAGATAGATATGAGATAGATAGATAGACAGATAGATATGAGATAGATAGATAGATATGGAAAGATAGATAGACACATCGATAGATAGATAGATAGATATGAGAGATAGATAGATATGGGATAGATAGATAGACAGATAGATAGATGAGATAGATAGATAGATAGATAGATAGATAGATAGATAGATAGATAAGATAGATGAGATAGATAGACAGATAAAAAATATATACCTTAAATATTGACGTTCATCCGTGCTTCACCCCACATCAGATCACATTGTCCTCTCCTGGCTGTCTGTAATAAGACATGGTGTGAACAAAGGTTTTCCTCTTGGTTTTATCTGCTCTATCTTTATTGAAGGCTGCAGTTTATATACGAGTCCAATCGATATTTGTAGCTAGTGCAGGTCGCTGCGTGGTTCCTGGGCAGCGTTAGTGCTGTGGACGAGTCCCATAAAACATGACACCTTGTTAAATTGTCTGTAGTTACTTCTCAGCTCAGGAGGAGTTTCCTGGAGAATTCACTGATGTTGAGAGATCATGGATTTCTCGTTTGCTTGCCTTACTTATTTATTTTATTACCTCTGTGTTGTTTACAGTAATACAGTAAAATGATGGATCCCAAGAGTCCAGAAGTCCACAAATTGCAATTGTGACACAAATCAAATTTTAATACCTTATTGATGAAGGATGGATAAAGCCTATGCCTGGACTTGGATATGGTGGATATACCCATCATAATGATCTTATGGCTACTGCCCAATGTATTCACAGGATTGACGCAGGATCTTAACTGTAATACTGGGATCACAGACATCTTTATATACCACGGGCAATGGAGAACCACAGGATCTTTGGATATCATGGTCAATAGCGTAAAACTGGATCTTTAGCTACCACGGGCAATATCGAGCCACAGGATCTTTAGATGCCATGGTCAATAGCAAACCACAGGATCTTAAGATACCATGGGACATAGCGAGCCAGAGGATCTTTAGATGCCATGGACAATAGCGAGCCACAGGATCTTTAGATGCCATGGTCAATAGTGAACCACAGGATCTTTAGATACCATGGGACATAGCGAACCACATGACCTTTGGATATCATGGTCAATACCG
The DNA here is from genome assembly GCA_025379985.1 of Phyllomedusa bahiana. Classification (NCBI taxonomy): domain Eukaryota; kingdom Metazoa; phylum Chordata; class Amphibia; order Anura; family Hylidae; genus Phyllomedusa; species Phyllomedusa bahiana. Next base: position 10,824 of record JAODAL010046121.1, on the reverse strand, counting down.
AACCACAGGATCTTTGGACGCCATGGTCAATAGTGAACCACAGGACCTTTGGATGTCATGGTCAATAGCGAACCACATGACCTTTGGATATCATGGTCAATACCGAACCACAGGATCTTTGGACGCCATGGTCAATAGTTAACCACAGGATCTTTAGATGTCATGGTCAATAGCAAACCACAGGATCTTAAGGTACCATGGGACATAGCGAGCCAGAGGATCTTTAGATGCCATGGACAATAGCGAGCCACAGGATCTTTAGATGCCATGGTCAATAGTGAACCACAGGATCTTTAGATACCATGGGACATAGCGAACCACATGGCCTTTGGATATCATGGTCAATACTGAACCTCAGGATCTTTGGACGCCATGGTCAATAGTGAACCACAGGACCTTTGGATGTCATGGTCAATAGCGAACCACATGACCTTTGGATATCATGGTCAATACCGAACCACAGGATCTTTGGACGCCATGGTCAATAGTGAACCACAGGACCTTTGGATGTCATGGTCAATAGCGAACCACATGACCTTTGGATATCATGGTCAATACCGAACCACAGGACCTTAGGATGTCATGGTCAATAGTGAACCACAGGATCTTTGGATGCCATGGTCAATAGTTAAAGGGGCCAATGAAAAACTGTTCAAGGCCCCATGTTTCCTGTCATCTCCCTCAAAAGAGATTGCTATGTGTAATACCATTCTTGCCAACATTTCATATACTGATTTTTAGGGAGTGCTACCAGTTATGTGTAAAACCCATTGATGGGTGAATGTCTGTCCAGGACAGTAAGGGCCTCCCCTTCAATATCAGTACATACTATTATAGAGAAACACATTTTGTATTTCTAGCAATCCTCTAGTAATTGTAAAGCATGCAATTAGCTCAGTCCCACACATGCAGACATAAAACAGAATCATTGGTGTCGGTGAACCCCTCTACCTACCGATACCCAGGTTGCCCATATGGTGCGATCACCCCTAGTCTCATAGAAACAAAAAATTTCAATTTGTATACAGGATATAATGTGCTCTATTGGGTACTATGCAGGTACCCTTTAAGAAGATATGCCATTGTATAGATAAAATCTAGGGGTCCGCTGCCTTCCTTCTTCACTTGCTGGAATCCGCGTTATCTTTGTAATCATTGGATTTCCTTCCACAATCCAAATATATAGAATCCATCACCAAGTGTCTAAACAATCTTATCCCTGGGGAAGGCATGCGTGAAATGTGTTAGTGTATATGTAATAAAGTAATTCTCTTAATCTGTGACTCATAGACAAATAGAAGCACATTTTCTCCAGCTTCCTGTTCGTATGTGGACGCTACTTATTAACTACAGCCTCCTTATTATCTGTATGGAGATAGTTGGAGTCTTTTCACGACTCTTACATGTGCCTCCAGTGTTGAGGCTTCAGTGTTGAACCATAAAACCAGATGTGAGCAGATTTTCACCGTTTCATTGAATTTTACCTTCCAGTATCTAAAAGCTGAGAATTTACATTTTCATGGAATTGTCTTGCATGGTTGATTGTAAGCTCTGCTGGCATGGTATGAAATACAAGGGGCGACATGTATGAACGGGGCTGTGGCAGTTTTCTGCTGTGCTTTGACCCAAAAAACCTGTTGTAGCCCCTGTCCGACAGATGTATGAACTGTCCTATGCCAAAATCTGTTGTATGACAGACCCGACACTTTTTTATGTGGCAATTCTAAGGGGCTATGTTACGTCAAATTCGTACGACGCTCTACATTTAAGAATGTGTCATGACAAAATGTGCCACCAAACTGTCCTACAAATCCAGACCGATTTCACAGTGGTGAGGCTGCGACAAATTTTGCTGCAGACACTCTATGCGTCACTTTTTGGCACATAAATGTGTCTCGCAACTGCTCACATTTATAAAGTGCTGTGAGACCCTTTCAAACACGCTGACGAATGATACACTAATGTAATAAGAAGCGCCACTTTTTATACATGTCCCCCTAGGTGCTTATTGTAGTTATGATCATGACCATGAATAGTCTTCTTTTGTATATAGCAGTTTAGGCAGATTAGAGATTTGGGAGAGCAACTAAGGGCAGCACACATAGTCTGTAGATAGGGAGAAGATTGCACAAAAAGCAGTTTACATAGGGAATGTCACTCAGCCTGTGTAAAAGTGTAGAGAGAAAGCAGAGCACCTAATGCAAACTCTAGACTTCTAAATTCACAGAGTTCACAGACTTCTAACCCTACAGAGTTCACATCCAGCATGTATTACTAGGAGGACATCACAACATGAGCAGATCTGAAACTAAGAGAAAGCTGAAAACTGAATATCTGAAAATGAAGGAAAAAAGGAATAACAATTGCAGCTTGAAGCTCTGTGCAACCTTTTTTTTTTTTTTTACACAAAGTAACCACTAGCATATGTAAAAATATATATAATTTTATCTCAAAGGTGTCCCTAACATGAACATGTAGCTACAAGTAATAATGTTATTACCACAATCTGAAGGCACAATCGCTGGGGGATCTATATCAGGAAAACCAGAGAACTATACAATGAAGAGGCCCATATAATGGTGAGGTATATGACATGCTGAGACCTGTACTGATGAAGCATATGCAATGTCAGACTGGGGTGCTTGGGGCCCACCAATGGAGTTGATTCCTGGGGCCCACCAGAGGAGTAGATTCATGGGGCCCACCAGTGGAGTTGATTCTTAGGGTCCACCAGTGGAGATACTTCTTGGGCCCACCAGTGGAGATACTTCTTGGGATCCACCAGCGTAGATTATTCTCGGGTCTCACCAGTGGAGTTCATTCTTGGGGCCCACCAGTGGAGTTCATTCTTGGGGCCCACCAGTGGAGTTGATTCCTGGGGCCACCAGAGGAATTAATTTATGGGGACCACCAGTGGAGTCGATTGTTGGAGCCCATCAGTAGAGTCGATTATTGGGGCTCATCACCAAAGTTAATTTTGCGGCCCACAGTTACTGTACATGTCTCGTGCACTCGGACTCTTCCTTTGCCTTACTCCCTAAACAATAAGTCCCAAACCTGCCATTCCTAGGAGCCCACCATACCCAGGGGTCAACCAGAGGTTTCCTCAGTTCCCCTGATGTCGAATCTAAACCTGAACATATGTAATTGAGAGATATGTATAAAGATAATGCCAAAGGCATAACCTGAAGCTCTTGGGCCATGTCCTGTCTTGTCCGTCATGCTATTTATGATACTGATATCTCTTTATGTGACATTGGGGCCACCCCTCTCAGGATCCAGGTCTCCCAAAAAATATATACCTAGAGGTGGCATATTCAGTAGAGAGAATTTTAGCAAATTTGCTGTACTCCAAGCTGCTTTTTTATATCAGTTTGAAGGAAATTTACCATGGCTGGACCAATAACAGTACCAGACAAGTGATACAGATCAAGTCAAACCACAATAACAAAATTGCGACTCTGTTCTACTCTTTAGTTTACTAAGGAGTCATTAACCAAAAAACCATCTCTTTCAAGAATTTGGTCTTAGTCCTTAAGGTAAGAGTACTGTAAGGGTACCTGACCCGACAGCATTGGTGGCTAACTCCATGGCATTTGCACCACTGCTTGCAGCTTAAAAAGATGCTCCAAGGGGCGTTCCCACCATAGATTTTGATGCCATATTGCTTCTCTGGGACCTGCTCCTATCTCGGAAACGAGCTCCCAAAAGTTACATCTCAGAATGGAGAACCGATTGCGCTTGTATATTGCTCTCCATTCTGTCCTATGGGAGTTCTGAGTACAGCTGTACATGCTGGTCCTCAGTCCTGGAAACTGGAGAGTCGTGTGCAAGTGTGACCGGATCTCCATTTTGAGCCAATGCGAGCGTTCCTTTAACACAGGAAACAACACAAGAAGAACAGCAACATATAATACAACATTAATATGGGCACATCCATTGAACTTTTTGACTTTTATTTACATAACTACATGATTGGAATCACCATGAATGAACTACGATCATTTCTGGGAGTCAAACAGAAGTCTCGTCATTGTTGCATGTTGTCCGAGTGTCACTGAACTGTGTGAGCTCTAGCTGGACTTCCTTAGCATTTTTCACACACAGTTTCCATTTCACACCTTGTAGAAACTTCAGAAACGTCTTTTGGATGGCAGTAGAGGAGTAATAAAATATAATGGGATCAATGCTTGCGTTGAGCGTGGTCAAGAGTAGAGCGTAGACTCTCCAACCTGGACTCTGGTTTTGCATGAACCCAATGATATGTGAAATGTTGTATGGGGCAAAACACAGGGTAAAGTTGAACAAGGTGGCCAATGCTAAACATATAGCTCGGTTCTTCTTCTTCTTTCCTATTTTGGGCATGGACCACAGCAATCTAACGAATCTGAAGTAGCAGAAGATAGTTATGATGAATGGAATACAGAACATCAGGAGGCTTCCTTCGAGTCTGAAGGGCAATAGAAGTTTCCTCTGTTCTGCAGAAAAACTTTGATAGCATTGACTTTGTTGGCTTTCATTACTGGGCAGGACAGTGATGACGATGAAAGTGATGCTACCTTGAAGGGCACTGAACCCCCAGATGAACCCACAGATCCAGAGGGTGTGCAGAGTTTTCCTGTTCACTTTGTACTTCATTGGATAGGCAACTCCGAGATACCTTTCAATGCTGACAGCTGTTAGGAATAGTGTACTGATATATATGCTGCAGAAATACACCCATACCACAATTGGGCACAGAAAAAGGGGCATGGGCCAGGTCATGCCAGAAGCAGCTTCCACCATCTTAAAAGGCAGGAAGAAAAGAAGGAGCAAGTCGGAGATGGTGAGGTTGAGTAGAAACATTCCAACTGGAGAGGGCTTCTGACGGACCTTGGACAAGAACGTATGACATGCCAAGAGGTTGGAGGGTACTCCTGTTACAAAGGCCAAGATATAGACAAAGAGGACAAGTGGAGTGTAGGTGACAGAAGACATGCCCGATAATGAGAGGCCTAGAAAATATACAGACAGTGTTATCATTATAGGTGAACAATTATAGGTCAACATGAACATCTAAAAAATTCAGACACATGAAGGCTATTGCAAATGAGACATACCATAAATGTCCTGCCATGCATAATGATGTTGGGAAGTTAAAGGGGTTGGGTGTCTCATTACAATATGTGAGAATGACTAAATCAAGACTTTTCCAAATACATTCCTATTTTGATTCTTCCCTAGGCAGGAGATAGGAGAGATTTTATCTGCTCTGAGTGCACACAGGTTTCTCTGCTTACCAACCCTCTCTCTCCTTCTCTCTCTGCTCTTTGTATTATCTGAAAGCAGAGAGTGACGTCACCACAGGTCGTCACACAGGACACCGGCAGCTTGAGAACAGAGTGTGTTATTGTTAACAAACAAAGGAGTTTAATAGCTTTTTATTGCTTACTTTGAGCTCTGAAGCCTTCTGCATTAGATTACACCCTGCAGTCTGTCCATCAATTAAAGACGGGAAATAAAAACTGAAATGCAATCATGCTATAGCCCCATCCACCCCTGCCCCAAAAAACACAAAAGCATGAACTAAAACTTTTTTGGGGCTTGTGAATTGCATGTGAGACCCCCCCGAAAGGAAAATGATTCTTTAATATGGACCTGTCTGTAAAAATAAAAGGAATTTCAAAAAAGTGATTCTACAGAACAAAAAGTTTTAGCTTTAAAAGGGGCTTATGCCCAGAGTAAAAACTGCAGGAATTCAGTATTTTTTTTAATATAAAAAGTAACCTGGGAAATTGGAAAAAAACAAAAAAAACAAAAAAAAAAGTTTTTACAAAAATGTTCAATATAAAAACAATATAAAAACTACAGTACACTTTCTGAGGACACGAGCTCTTTATTATTTATCTAATAGAAAGTGTTAGTGAAGCAGGAGGTCAGCGCTCGACGTGACGTCACCTTCCTGTTTTCTTAGCCGCACAGGAAATCTCTATCGGTCATGACCGACCACATTGGTTTCACAGAATTTTTCATTTTCATTTCAGCAATTTCCTTAAAGGGGTGTTATCTTTTTACGCTCGTGCGTCCACAATTTTCTCAGATTTATTTGAAAAACAGGGGGGTGTCTCTCCTGTCAGCAGGCGTGGGTTTCCCCCCACGAGGCGTGTTCCCCCCACGAAAAAAAATGTGACATCATCATTTTTTTTGAAGAGGGGATCAAAAGGGTTTCTTTGGATATAACACTCTGTAGCCCCCTGCCTCTTATTCTGCAGCCTTAAACTCCCAAAATCCAGCAAGCGCTGCATATGCTTTGTTTTCACACAACTGAAAGCCAGCAGGTTTAAGTCTCTGCTTTCCCTTTTAGTACTGGGAGAAGCAAATCACTTTCAGAGAAGGCCCCCCCCATCTTGTAACTGCTTGGGTGGTGGTTTGGGGAGTGGTAGACATGAAGATTATTTTTTTACAACAAAGGGGGGTTGGAGTTCTAGCCCTCACAGGTTTTTTTTTTTTTTCCCCCCCTAAATTCTACACATTGTAAGAGACCTAAAATATATTTTTTAATCCTATAAGATATTTTTTAACATACGGGGCTCCCCTTTATTTTTTTCTCACCCCCCAAATAACATTGTATCAAGTAGTTGGAATGCTTGGTTGACTGCAAGGAGGGGACACTAATAGGGGGTTTTGTGTGTGAAAATATGAAAAAATTATAATTTTCACACATAATTTTCATTCTTTACATATGTGTAAAAATTTTTAAAATAAAAAACCCAAAACCTATGCGGGACCTTGAACTCCACCTCTGTTTTGGGGGGCTATAGTAAGCACTACACTATACAACAGCTCATGCAAACACAGTTTTAATCCTTATTTATACAAATACAGGTGATGACTCAAAAGGGAGGCGGGCTTGCATTCGTTCGGGGAACAGAACCCCTTCTTTTCCAAGTAGCAGCTTAAAGGAGGGATCTTTTGGGAGGTGAATCACCTCTTGGCAAAACCCCCTTAAACGCCAGTACTTTGACCCTAAAGCTGGGAGTGTACATAGAGCCAGCAGACTTTGGTTTCACTACGATTTTAACAGCTCAAGGGGGGGAAAAAACACAGAGTGTGAAAACCGCCAAACAGCGCAGGGGGCTGGCCGGGGGTTTTCCCTGTCTAGGGGGTATCCCAACGGCTTAATAAAATGTCAGCCAGCCAAATCACAGTGCAGGGGGTGTCAGGGTTAGAATCGATCCAGGGGCATTCTGCCCCACAACAGCAGAAATAAAAGAAGTTTTACAGAGAGCTTATATCTGCTAAACCAAGTGACAGAGTAATGCAACCCAATTAAAAAAGTCTTATTTTTACTGTCCCCATAATTTGAGACATGATCTTTGTAACAATAAAACCCCTTTAAGAAAGAAGGTGAAAGTGAAGCTCTGGGGTGAAGCCGCTCCCTACTGTAATGTGTCCTGTATAATATGATAGATAATGCGTATCATAGTCCTGTCGAAAAGGGAAAGGAAAAAACTGGGGAGGGGGACGCTACAGAACAGGAAGTGTCAGACTAATATCAGGTTTAATGACCAAAGTGAAAATTTAAAAAAAAAAAAAAATTTTTTATATAGAACATGACCTGGAAAAAAGTCACTTAAAATTAGTGACTAATATAAAAATCTAATATAAAGCACAGGTCACTTTCTGAGACACATTTTCAATAAGGGACAGATGGGGAATCCCATTAGTTATCGAAGAGAAAGTGTTACTGAAGTCAATGGTTGTTATGAAGTCACGTTCCTGTTTTCTTAACCAGAGACAAAATCTCTATTGGGGGAGGCAGCCCACTTTGGGTTTTCACAATTTTTAAAATTTTGCATTTTAGCAATTTGCTTAAAGGGAATTTTTGCACAAGGTTATGCCCCCTTGCTGGGGGGCACACAAGCTAGTGTCAAACCTCTGTTTCCAGTGCGTGTCCAAATTTTGAAAATGCAGCGTTTCCGGACATTTAATGCTCAATGCTCTCAGTTTGCAGCCTGTTCTGCCAGAAATGAGTCCAGGATGCTCGTCACGCCCCTCCCACCCACAGCTGATTCTGTCTTTAACTGTGAATAAGTAGAGACCTGTCAATAAATGGAAGATTGGTGGGTAGCGCTTGTAATGGACTGTAGTGCCTGGGGCCCACTAGTAAATCTGATTCTTGGAGCCCACCAGTGGAGTCGATTCTTGGAACCACCAGTGGAGTTGATTATCGGGGCCCACCAGTGGAGTTGATTCTTGGGCTCACATGGGGGTTGATTCTTGGGCCCACCGTGACTTAAGTTGAGTCTTGGCCCACCAGTAGAGTTGAGTCTTGGGTCCACCAGTGGAGTTGAGGTTGAGTCTTGGCCCACCAGTAGAGTTGATTCTTGGGGCCCACCAGTAGAGTTGATTCTTGGGGCCCACCAATGGAGTTGAGTCATGGGCCCAACAGTGGAGTTGATTATTGGGGCCACTAGAAAATCTGATTCCCTTGGAGCCACCATGGAGTCGATTCTTGGAACACCAGGGGAGTTAATTATCGGGGCCACCATGAGTTGATTCTTGGGCCCACCAGTGGAGTTGATTCTTGGGGCCCAGCAGTGAGGGTAATTCTTGGGGGCCATCATATAGCTACTGCACACGACTCTTGTACTCTGCCTCTTGCTTTCTGCCACTTTTTTCTGCCTTTCTCCCTGAAAGTGGCCCACCATGTCCAGGGGCCCACCTGGGGTTTCCTCTACTTCTCTGTGTGCCAATCCAAGCCTGTTTTGAGCTAACACCTGCTTATGAATACACTGGATTGCCACTAGCTTGTTCTGTCCTCAGCAAGGGTAGTATTATCTATGTGACAGGTTTCCATCAAGAAGCAAGTTGAAAGTGAAGCCCAGAAGCCTCTTACTAATATAATGTATCCTGTGTAATATGATATATAATATGTATAATAGTCCTAACTGTAAAGAAAATTGGGAGATTTGTGTGAAGTCGCTCACTAATGATACAATGAGGGAATGGCATTAACAGCAGTGCCCAAATATAATGATAATCCTAATTCTATTCTTTTGTTTTACCACTGGAAAGGGTTAAAGGGGTTATTTGGGAGTTTAAAAACTTCATAGAACACTATAAACAGCATTTATATTGAACAGTAAAGCTATTCCACTACCTTCACGTGTTTCTTTTCTTTTCTCTCCTTATTCATCTATCATAAAATCCACTTTTTGCAGTGAACCTTCCTGCTTGTGGGAGTGTTGTAGTTCCCCAGCATCTCTTTCCTACAACTCCCAGACTGCATTGCAATCTAGGACTTCCCTCCACAGTTATCATTGCTAGGGTAAATGTGCCAACATTGTTATGTAATCCCCTCTGCTCTGTAGTTGCTATCATGATAATGATGGTAGCTGAGACACAGGAGTCACTGTGTAAACTGTACAGAGCTGCAATCATCATTTTCATGACAGCATACACGACCCCCCAGCTATGAACTGCTGTCCTCTGCTCCCATTACTGTTAGTAAGATCTGCCAGCAGATAAACAAACAGTTCCTCCTCCCCTGTAATTACTGTAATGTAATTTCTTCTATTTACTTTAAAAACTATAGGCTGGAAAGAGTGAATGCAACTAGATCCTTCTCTTCTCAACTTATGCCCACTGCAGGGGAGTGTTCCCAAGCTGAGCCCGGCTTCAAATCACACCCACTGAGTTATGACAAAATATTCACTGAGGCAATGTGATCAATAAACAACACATGGTTTGTAGAGAATAGGGGGGAGGGGAAGACCGGGCTCTTTGCCTGGTTCTGCACAGCAGGACAGGTAGACAATTTTTAAGTATGAATTACAAAATATAATGTAATAAGGTTGTGATCCCTATAACAAATAAAGCGATCCTGGAGAACCCCTTTAAGGACAGTCCATCGGTGCCTTGCAATCTCTCCCCAAAATTTGCAAGTTTATTTTGCCACTTACTTATTTGTAACTAACTTTTTGCTTCTATGTACATTCTCTACTCTACACTAGTATTATTGCTCATATAACAGTTTTATTTTGTTTGCACCTCAGAGCTGCGCTTCCGAATACAGCCCACACGTATGTCATTGATGGTTTAACACTGTCAATATTGAGCAACATCGCCGACATTAACACATTGCAATAACATCATTGTCCAAAAGATGGCAGCAAGATAAAGGAGAAGAAGACTAGAACGATAAAGCGGAAAAAGAAGAGGAAGTGTAGTAATAATAGTAATACAAAGCAATACAGTACAGTCATATATACTAGGGGGAAGACTATAACAAAACCAAATAAACCAAGTATTAGTCACTCATGTGGGTTATCCTGTGGTCTCTAGATGAGACTACTAAACTGTGACATAGGAAAACCACAGATCTCATAGAGGGGGAGTCTGATTAATTTGTTTTCTGTGTTGCTACATTTTATGTCTTGGTAAATTCTTTGTTCTTCTGTTTTGGTTTTTGTATTTTCTGTGTCTGAATTAATAATGTTGCGACTTTCTGATTGTTGCATTTTTCACTCAATAATCCATATTTATTTTAGTAATGGGAAATATTTAGCATTGTGCACAGGGCTTTTCCTTTCTCTTTTAGGATTTTCTGCTCCTGCTCCAAATCAGATAAACCTACATAACTAAAAACCTGAAAAAGATCCAAAAAAGAGACGTAAAAGTCCTGACCACCCCAGCCACATTCAGTGACCGACAGTTTGCTCTGTATACACCCTGATACAGGGACAGCTATCAATCACTGTACTAGTGTGTGCACAAAGCAATCTGTCAATCACTGTATGTGAGTGGGGTAAGCAACTCTATGAGGAAAAAAAAAAAAAAAAT
>JAODAL010046120.1:0-31258 GCA_025379985.1 Phyllomedusa bahiana | reverse complement strand
GGCCCCTAATAGTTCAGGGCTCCAATAACAACACAGTGCGGGGCCCACATATTTTTATGCTCCAATATACAACACAGTGGGGGGGCCCCAAATAGTTCAGGGCCCCCCAATATACACCACATGGGGGGCCCTCTTTCATGGCCCAATTTACACCACAGTGCGGGGCCCTTTACATAGTTCTGCCCCAGTATACACCACAGTGCGGGCCCCTACACAGTTCATTGGCCCCAAATTATACATCACAGTGCGGGCCCCTACAAAGTTCATGGCCACATTATACAGCACAGTGCGAGGCCCTACATAGTTCTTGGTCCCAATTAACACCACAGTGCGGGGCCCCTACATAGTTAATGGCCCAATATATACACATTTGGCGGCGCCCTCATAGTTCATGGTCCAATATACACCACAGTGCGGGGCCCCCACATAGCTCATGGCCCCAATTTTACACCACAGTGGGGGGCCCCTACATAGTTCATGGTCCCAATTTTACCCCAAACAGTGCGGGGGCCCCTACATATTTAATGGCCCCAATATACACCACAGTGCGGGGCCCCTACATAGTTCATGGCTCCAATATACAACACAGTGCGGGGCCCCTACACAGTTCATGCCCCTATATACACCTCAGTGCGGGGCCCTACATAGTTCATGGCCCTGATAAGTACAGTTAACCCTTTGTCTGTACTCTTGCCAAATTGCTACCTCCTCCAAATCAAGAATATATATATATATTTTTATATATATATATATTTATATATATATTTGCTGTAACCAGCGGGGGTCCCCCAAGGAATACTACCTAGTCAGGTTGATGGGTAATACAACTCTGTTTAATACAGGGAAGTATATGACATTTTATATCACTTGTTACATAAGCATTTGTCATAGCATGTGTTAGCTGATCATTGATTTATTGACATTTGATGGGATGAGTTAATAAGTGATGGAGTTCATGTTTGGTAATATACATTTCTGTATGCTTTGCATAATGTTAAACCGTTCAAGTTGTTTTAAACCGTCCGAGTCGTTTACTGTTCCGGATACTGGATGTCGAAAGAAATACTCTCTATGCCATGTTAGTCTGCTCTTGCTTAAGCTAGCTTCTCAATAAGCCACAGGGAATCCATTTTATTGTCTTCAGTATCATTTCAGGACAGGTACATCAAACTCTGTTCCCCTTACCCTTTCTTAAACCTGAGAACCTGAGCTAGGATGAATATGTCTCACCGTGTTGGGATGGCTACATGGACAGGTGGAGCGGGTAATAAACCCACTGCATCACTGCCAGGCTTGCTCCAAGAGGGCGTAACTAAGCGATCGCCGGTATTTTCTACATTGACTCTGATGGTGAGGATGGTTGTTGACCACATGACCGCCAGGTGCTACCTCAGAGCAGTCCTTAGCAGTGACAGTTTATGGATTGTTGACAATCCAATTAAGGAAACCTGGAAAATTTGAAAGATAATGAATATGTAGGGTTTACTGGAAAAATAAGGGATAAAGACTGGTAGAAATTCTAGGGTCTGGAAACCAAGAACAGTCACCCCTAAAGAAACCTTCACACTTTATATTCTCATAATCCCCCCTTGTGATTGTCTTTTAAGATATTTTCCAATGCTAGGCTATTTTGGTAGGCCATGATTGCTCAACTATGTTTCGCAGGATATCTCGGGTGTGGATTACAAATCTCTGTTGGTTATAATGGATACTATTTATCCAATCTACACCTTTGTTTATCTTTATTTGTGGTATTATTGGTTCGAGTCTTGGTTTATTCTGATCCCTAGCTTTGAATTCATCAGCCACCCCCCTGGGTCGTCCCCTTGTATTTTCAGACACACCCAAACAACACAAATGTAATAAAGGATTAAAGAGTGATTCATGATGATTTCTCGGCTCCAGGAGCTTTCTTGTAGTGTTAGGGCGCGTTTACACGGCAGTGGACAAATACCGGCCGGTTTTTTGCGCCCGTCCCCACGGCCGCGGGGGGGGGGGGGGGGGCGGCTTTTCTCCGCGATGAGTGGAGAAGAGCCCTCCCCCCTTCCCATTGAGAAGCACAGATTCTGTCCGAAAACCGGACAGAAGATGGTGCTTCTCCAATGTTTTACCACTGGGCGGAAAACCCGTGCAGTGGAGACTGCTGCACGGGTTTTCCATAGAGCACAATTGTGCTCATTTTCGGACGGTTTTTCAGGCGGTCTGAAAAACCGCAAACCGGCTGGAAACCCATGCCGTGGGGACATGCCCTGAGGCATGCACCCAGGTAGGTCTTCCTTCCAGTTTCACTGAGGTTGGGGACACCAGAAGACCTTGGTATGTTCCTTCAAATCTAGGTTCCAGAGAACCTTTCACATGCCTTTTTACCCATATAAAATCATCATGCTGGAGCTTATAAATGGTTTGGTCAGAGTCTGAGTCTGGAACAGAAGAAAACACTGAAGCATGGATTAATTTCAATTCATTACACAAGTTTACAAGTTTAGGACATATCTCACAATGCTATCATTCCTTTTCCTGCAATCAACTATCATGTATGGAACCCCCCCCCTTAACCTAGGTGGTTCTGAGGACAATGGGCCACATGTATGAATCTCTCCGGGTCGGGGCGCACCTTTCCGCTAGTTTTCCGGCAGAATCTGTGCCTGATTTATGTCGGGGCCGGGACGCGCTCATACATACAATGTAAAGTCCGCCGCGCCTCGCCTGTGTTTTACGCACAGTGCAGGTCCGAGGCGCAGTGCGGCGCTGCGCCTATGATTCGCCGCCGGAGGTAGCGCACTCATACATGCGGGGAAAAGTTCCCTGCACCTCGCCAGTGTGTGTGGGGCACAGTGCGGGGACATGGGCGCAGTGCAGGACTGAGGCGCCGTGCGGGGCTGCGCCGAAAAACAGTTCCGATGCGAGACAGCCTGGAACAGCGAGACATCATTCCAGATGTCGGTGCGGAGTATGAATCAAAAATCGCCTTTATAAAGGCGGAAAACATTCTCAGGAAAAGAGCTGAAACCTAAAAAATAAAAAATACATAAAACAAAATCACTTTCCAATATCCTAATTCAAGATTTAGGATATTGGAAATTGCCGGGAAATACAGTAATTCAAAATCAGAAAGCTATTCTGATTGGTCGGCATAAACCGGCCAATCAGAATAGGAGCGACAGTGAACCATTAAAACCTATGGGGAAGTTTAGACCAATCAGAATCCATGGCGGGATAGTTCAAAATACTGTAAAAATGCTGAAAAGAGCTGATTGGTTAAGCTACCGGGGACTTGGCTAGCTCAGCCAATCAGAATAGGAGCGACAGAGACCCATTCTAGCCTATGGAGAATTATTGACCAATCAGAATAGGAGCGACAAAGACCCATTCTAGTCTATGGAGAAGTTTAGACCAATCAGAATCCACGGCGGGATAATTCAAAATACAGTAAAAAGAGCTGATTGGCTGAGCTAGCGGGTGCTTGGCTATCCCAGCCAATCAGAGCGCGAGCTACTTCTCCCATTATAGTCTATGGAGAGATGGGCGCACTGAAATCTCGGCTCTCAGCGGCGTGCGGCATGAAGTATTAATCCAAAAATTATTTTTATTAAATGTAAAACATTATCAGATAAAGAGCAGAACCCTTCTTTACAAATAAAGCAGTTAAAAATCCGAACAACGCTTTTGTCGCCGAGACCGGCGCTACATAGGGAATTGCAATAGAGAGAATTGCCGGGAAATACAGTAATTCAAATTGTTTAAGCTATTCTCATTGGTCGGCAGAAGCCAGCCAATCAGAATAGGAGCGACAAAGACCCATTATATCCTATGGAGAAGTTTGGACCAATCAGAATAGGAGCGACAGTGGCCCATTCTAACCTATGAAGGAGTATTAACCAATCAGAATAGGAGCAACAATGTCCCATTATAACCTATGGAGGAGAATTGACCAATCAGAATAGGAGCGACAATGTCCCATTATATGAAAAGCCCGTTCATACATGTGGCCCAATATTTCACAGGGTGTAAGACTAGTGGGACTGTCTAGGGGTGTTTCTGATAGAGTACAGGGCAGTGGGTAGGATCTCTGGCCAGGGAGAGGTGCTTCCTTACGGGCTTTGAGAATCTGGTTTGTAAGTGTGGCACTCATTTTTTCGACTTCTCCTGAACTCTGTGGATAATACAGGGTGTTGGGGTCAGCCCCTACTAGCTTCCAAATATCTCTGCTTACTTCTGATGTGAAGCCAGGTCCTTGGTTTGACTCCATAACTTCTGGGATTCCAAATCTGCACATCAATTCTTTCGACGTTAGTTCTGGCAGCCATATTAGGGGTACACCTTTGTAGGCCTCAGGCCATTCTAAGAACTCGTATTCTCCACTCTTGGGTAATTCAATGTAGTTAATCTGAAAGGGACTGACTTGTTGTTTCTTCTGTGTTTGGACTGATTCTTCCAGGTTGCAAGTGATGCATATTTCACACCTTCTGATACAGTTATTAGCTGTAATGGGAATTCTGGGTGCTAAGTACAGTATATCCTGTTGATGGGAATACCATCTGATTTGGTCTTCTGTGGTTAGTACCGTGAGCCCATTGTTTATCATTCTTCTTCCAGAATCTATCTTGGTGTATCTCCGCTCCCTCTTCCCTCTTCCCTCCAACTCCTCTTCTCCTTTAGGTCTATTTGGGCTTGAAATTGTTCCATCCAATTAACATCTGGGTTCAGCATGTCTTGTTCTTGACTCTGTTCTCCATCTTCTTCTTTCCTCTTTCTTTCTTCTTTTCTTCTTGTTGGTACATCTACAGCCAACCCTGCTTTCTCTCGAATTACTGGGAGACAAGCCACAGCCTTTGTAGCCTGATAAGTGTTGTATATGTCTTTCGCTTCCTCTGTCTCTATGTCTTCATGCGCTCTGATCTTCAGGGCAGCTACCTTGGCAGGCAACTGGAGAGCGTCCATTAAGGCTTGTAGGACTTCATTGTTCTTGATTGGCGTTACACTAGCTGACTGGAAACCTTGCAGGGCGGCCCACTTAAGGCTGATGGGCCACTCCGTACGTGTAGGCTTCAGTAACAGCCTTGTGATCTGCGACTTGGGCTGACATCTTAGAAGGTAAGGAAACAGCTTTCACAGTTTCATCACAAGGTAACCACAGCAGATCCTGTATGGAATCGTTCTCGGTCATCTGCAAACCTGGATCCATCCATGAAGAAGTGGATGTGGATCCTCCAGCTGGGATGTAGAGACAGTAAGAAAATGTGATGTTTCAGCTTCCATAGTTGGAGGCAGTCATGGAGAGGAATATCTGTTGCGGTATGATCTCCAACATCCCCCCTTGAGAGAGGAAGCAGGGAGGCTGGGTTTGAGAGCAGTGCGTGTCTTCATGGTAACAATATCTCAGGCATCAGTAATGATCAATGTAGGCGAAGATTACATTACTTAGTGAGACGAGGTTGGTGGAATTGTTTCAGGAGCCTTACGAGGTCATGAGGGGCCAAGATAATAACAGTTCCTAAACAGGTAGGTTGAAAGGTTGTGAGTAGCCTCAACACCCAGATCAGGAGCTATAAGAATAAGTTGAGTGAATGTCAGGAAGCAAGCTTGGGCTACAGTATATAGTCTGTAAGTTGAACAAATGTCCAGGAATGGGGCGTAGAGAGTTTGCATGAAATCAGAAGCGCTGGGTATTCATTAGTGACTGACTACGAAGAGGCCTAGAAAGTCTGTAGTAGAATGTGAATGGTAGGTAAGGAAGTGGACATCACAGCTGTCTTGCAGTCATCAGGAAGGCCTTTGGTTTCAGAGTACTTCAGGATCCAGGCTTCTTGAAGGTAAATAAGGTGCAGAGGGACACATATGTTAGAAAGGCAACCTTCTTCTGCACTGTCACGGCAAAGGTATGGAGAAATGTTATGAGTGATGGTAAATTGTTTTCCGGAAGAAATGTAATAGAGAGGCTGAAAACATCTTCAGGGCCAGTGACCAGACTTCTAAATACACTCACCGGCCACTTTATTAGGTACACCATGCTAGTAACGGGTTGGACACCCTTTTGCCTTCAGAACTGCCTCAATTCTTCGTGGCATAGATTCAATGTCACGGTTCACGCCACTGACCGTCGGCCTGCCCGTGTCTCTCATGTCCCGGCCGCTGCTGCGACATCCCTTGGTGTCCCTGGTTCTCTGCACGCACCTGTCTTGGCTCCTTCCATGCTGGAGCCTCATCATCTCTGCTTCCTCCAGTCCTTGGCGTCCTGTGCGCTACACCTGCTCCTCTAGGGGCCACCGCGCGCGTCACTGCACCGCATTTATTGACACAGTGTTCCTGTTCCTGCTAAGTGACCCCTGACCTCTGGCTATATAACGAACTTCCTCCCTGTCTTCTGTGTCAGTTCGTTGTTGTCTTCTGCACTAGAGCGTGACCCTTAGCTGCTGTACTGCTGCTGTCTCAGTTATTTGTCCTTCTGCTTGTTATCCTGCTGTAACATCTGCCGCTGTACCTGCTGCTAAATATATTATGGCACCTATCTGGGACTCTGTCTTATGTTATCTGCAGCAATCCGTTTATCAGCCTCCAGTACCCAGCCCTGCACTTCGGCTACCCCACCGCCTGCATCTGCCATCTGTGCCTGCGGTGGGCCCTGAGGATCCACACCCGGATATCAACGGTTGGTGCTTTCGGATATGTTTGTCAGCGCAATCCGTTACAGTACGAACTGACCATCAAATATGGATCCGCCGGAGTGACCCTGCCTGACCTGGTAGCTGTGGTGAACCGACATGGCGTCCACCTGGAGCAATTGTTCCGGAAGCTGCAGACGCTCACCACCCGTCTAGATGAAGTCGTGTCTGCATTGGCACCTACAACTGCTCCACCATCTGCTGTGGCTCCGCCTCCTGCTGCCATGTCCAGTCCTAGCCTGCACTTGCCTCTGCCTGCCCGTTATTCTGGAGACCCTCATACGTGTCGCGGCTTCCTCAACCAGTGCACCATCCATTTTGAGGTCCTGGCTTATCAGTTCCATTCTGACCGTGCCAAGGTCGCTTTCATCATTAGCCTGCTGTCAGGTGAAGCCTTGGCCTGGGCCGCACCTCTTTGGGAGGAAAAGGAGATCCGCTGACAGGGGACCTCCAGGAGTTCCTGAGTGCTTTCAGAAATGGTACTTCGAGTTACCTGGGCGCAACACCTACAGCTGCATCGTCTCTGCTCAGCTTCCGTCAAGGCGACTCCACGTGGGCCAGTATGCCATCAGTTCCGTACTCTGGCCTCTGAGCTTGCCTGGGAACAACGAGGCCCTTGTTGCTGCCTTTGGGGAAGGTCTCGAGGGACGCATCAAGGACGAGTTGGCTGGTCGTGAGTCTAACCTACCACCTGGACGACATCATCGCTTTAGCTACCCGGATCGACATCCGTTTTGCGGAGAGGGAGTTAGAGCTTCGCCAACAGCCTGTGTCCTCTCGTCCTCGCAAGCTTCCGCCTCGTCTTGTACCTGAAACCACGAGTCCACCTCGCCTGACACCTGCGTTTTTCCAAGATGAGCCTATGGAGGTCAACCGTACTCATCTCACCACAGAGGAACGCGCCCGTCGACGCAGCTTAAACCTGTGTCTGTACTGCGGGTTGGGTGTACCGTCATTACCTCAAGAAATGCCAGTCCGCCAGCTGCGCCCCGGGAAACCCAAGTGCCATGGTGTTGTGGTGTGAAGTGACCCTGAATCAAGATGCCTTTGTTCCTCGTCTGACCACTCCAGTCACTCTACGTTTATATATCTGGTGCCGCCTATGAAGTTCCTGCCTTGCTGGATTCCGGCTCCTCTGAGAACTTTATCCACCCGTCTCTGCTGGAGAAGTTCTGCCTGCCTGTCTCCCGTCTAGAGAAGCCCCTACGTTTCTCTTCCATCAACGGGGAGATCCTGAAGGAGGCAGTCAAGTTCCGTACCCAGCCTGTGTCCTTGAGGTTGGCAGTTCCCACCAGGAAAATCTGTCCTTTTACGTGCTGCCTAGTTCGTCTGCTCCAGTCCTGCTTGGGCTCCCGTGGTTCCAGCTTCACAACCCATCCCTGGATTGGAAGACGGGCGAAGTTGTCCAATGGGGCAAGCATTGCCACTCTAGCTGTCTCAAGCCCGCCCATCTGGAGCAGCCCTGCCCCCCCCGTGTCTCTGCCCGTATGTTCTGCTGTGCCAATGGAAGAACCATGTGTGCAGGAAGAGCCTTACTGGTCTGCATAAGACACCTCTGACTCCCACCCACCCCACCCCCTGCCTACTATTTCTGCTTCTTCTCCTCAGGTCCAAGAAGTT
Organism: Phyllomedusa bahiana; assembly: GCA_025379985.1. Taxonomy (NCBI): domain Eukaryota; kingdom Metazoa; phylum Chordata; class Amphibia; order Anura; family Hylidae; genus Phyllomedusa; species Phyllomedusa bahiana. Next base: position 22,976 of record JAODAL010046120.1, on the reverse strand, counting down.
ACCCGGGATTCGCTGGACACCTCCTCTGAAGACGGCTCCTGGGATACCGAGGAGGAGGTGGTTACCCTGTTTTGTGGGTACCCGGCTAGCCCGGAGGGGAGGGCTTAAGGGGGGGGGGTACTGTCACGGTTCACGCCACTGACCGTCGGCGTGCCCGTGTCTCTCATGTCCCGGCCGCTGCTGCGACATCCCTTGGTGTCACCTGGTTCTCTGCACGCACCTGTCTTGGCTCCTTCCACTGCTGGAGCCTCACCATCTCTGCTTCCTCCAGCTCCTTGGCGTCCTTGTGCGCACACCTGCTCCCTCTAGGGGCACGCGCTGCGCGTCACTGCACCGCATTTTATTGACACAGTGTTCCTGTTCCTGCTAAGTGACCCCTGACCTCTGGTATATATAACGAACTTCTCCCTGTCTTCTGTGTCAGTTCGTTGTTGTCTTCTGCACTAGAGCGTGACCCCTTAGCTGCTGTACTGCTGCTGTCTCAGTTATTTGTCCTTCTGCTTGTTATCCTGCTGTACATCTGCCGCTGTACCTGCTGCTAAATATATTCTGGCACCTATCTGGGACTCTGTCTTTTGTTATCTGCAGCATCCGTTTATCAGCCTCCAGTACCCAGCCCTGCACTTCGGCTACCCACCGCCTGCATCTGCCATCTGTGCCTGCGGTGGGCCCTGAGGATCCACACCCGGATATCAACGGTTGGTGCTTCGGCATATGTTTGTCAGCGCAATCCGTTACATTCAACAAGGTGTTTCAACGATGCTCAATTGGTACCAAGGGGCCCAAAGAGTGCCAAGAAAATATTCCCCACACCATGACACCACCACCACCAGACCTGAACCGTTGATACAAGGCAGGATGGATCCATGCTTTCATGTTGTTGACGCCAAATTCTGACCCTACCATCGAATGTCGCAGCAGAGAAATCGAGATCTCATCAGACCAGGCAACGTTTTTCCAATCTTCTACTGTCCAATTTCGATGAGCAAGGGCTAATTGGAGCCTCAGTTTCCTGTTCTTAGCTGAAAGGAGTGGCACCCGGTGTGGTCTTCTGCTGCTGTAGCCCATCTGCCTCAAAGTTCGCCGTACTGTGCGTTCAGAGATGCTCTTCTGCCTACCTTGGTTGTAACGGGTGGCTATTTGAGTCACTGTTGCCTTTGTATCAGCTCGAACCAGTCTGCCCATTCTCCTTTGACCTCTGGCATCAACAAGGCATTTCCGCCCACAGGACTGCCGCTCACTGGAGGTTTTTTCTTTTTCGGACCATTCTCTGTAAACCCTAGAGATGGTTGTGCGTGAAAATCCCAGGAGATCAGCAGTTTCTGAAATACTCAGACCAGCCCTTCTGGCATCAACAACCATGCCACGTTCAAAGGCACTCAAATCACCTTTCTTTCCCATACTGATGCTCGGTTTGAACTGCAGGAGATTGTCTTGACCATATCTACATGCCTAAATGCACTGAGTTGCCGCCATGTGATTGGCTGATTAGAAACTAAGTGTTAACGAGCAGTTGGACAGGTGTACCTAATAAAGTGGCCGGTGAGTGTACATCTGGATGAGAAACTCAAGAGGAAGAGATGAGAACTTGAACAACACAGGTAACTTAGTGGTCAACAGTTCGTATTCAGGAAAAGGATAATATTATGCAGAATGATCTGGATTTGCAAAACAAATGAGTGTAAGATTAGTGGTATAAATTCTTCAGTGTAGCAGGAAGAGGAGCAGGTTAAGGAGAATGTTTCAGTGGTTCAGTAAGGGCAGTATTCCTGGCCAGTGTAGGCCTGCATTACTGAGGATTGTGGAATGCTGATGGTTGAGGAACATAGCCTTGGTGGTTGGCTTCATCCCGTTTTTCTAGTCCGGCAATTTCTGATAATATGGCCAGTCCTTTTGCAATAATAGCATATTCTCGGTGCACGTTTAAATCTATCATGCGGGGGACACTGAGAAGGAGAGGCAGTAGGCAAATATCCATGATCAATTTGTTGCACTTGATGGTAGGAATTGAGAGTGAGGATAGGGTCAACAGCAGAGGATGGAATATAAAATGTTCCCGAAGGGGTGATTAGCGGGTATAATGGCTGTGGGCTGAGCGGTGAAACAGCCAGCGGTGTAGTGCTATCCTTCTCTCCTTTCATACAGGGGGAAGTGCAGACTGTATGACTTACTGTTGGTTCATTGGGAATATAATGCATACTATCAGTTTGAATGTTATTACTAGCAGCAAGATGGCCACCGGTGACCTGTGACCCGGAAGTACCTATGTCAGGGGACGGATGAGGAGGAACAAGATGGCCAACAGGAAGTTCGGGTAGTTCGGGTGCAGCAACTGGAAGTGGGGAATTGACTGCACCAATATGGCCATCAGTAGAGGAAGGGGCAGGGCTTTGTTTAGTATCTCCAGAAGGAGAGGGAGTGTAAGCCCTGCGGGTGCTGGTGGGTGGGACCTGCATTGAAGCTGAAGAGGAAACACAGTGAGGTTTTGGAGTTGGGCGTCTCCTCCCACTTCTAGCACAATAATTTGCAGAAACGAAACTTTGCTAGCGACAATGGGGGCTTAAGAGCAAACATATAATGAGTTAAAATCTTATGCTAATAACAAACATATACATGAAAATTGCCATCATGTGAATAAAACCCACAATGAAATGGGCTGTGGTTAATGTACAGCACTGATAAGAGAAACAACCATAAATCTGAATTCACACACTGGCAGACACGTTATTTAAACACTCTGGGCGACATGTATGAAGGGGCTTTACACCAGTTTTCTGGCGTACACTGCGCCTCCCAGCCCGAATCCCGCTGTCAGACGCAGCGTTCGGCACTTTTGGCTGCGGCCCGCATGAAGGGGCGGGCAGAGGGCGGGCAGTGGGCGCGGTGGGGCGCGGTGTAGGCGTTCCGGGGCGGGACGTGGCGCGCTCGTATAGTCCGAGGCATGTACCATCGCGGCGCTCGGCAGCTCCGACAAGCAGACCTGGTTTTTTTTTGGTCTAAATCCTCCGGCCGAGGCGAAGTGAAGCAGGATCCGAACATGCTAACAAGTCTCGGCGCTCCGTTCCGTGCAGCAGGAGTGTGATTCCCGAAAAAATCGCCTTTATAAAGTTGGAAAACAGTGTCAGAAAAGAGCTGAATGTACAAAATACACATAATAAAAAAAAAAAAACATTTTCCCAAACTCTAGAACGGCACAATATCAAGAAATATGATATTGGAAATTGCCGGGAAATACAGTAATTCAAATCCTGAAACCTATTCTCATTGGTCGGCAGAAACCGGCCAATCAGAATAGGAGCGACAGTGAACCATTAAAACCTATGGAGAAGGATTGACCAATCAGAATCCACGGCGGGATAATTCAAAATACAGTAAAAAGACAGAAAAGAGCTGATTGGCTGAGCTAGCGGGGGCTTGGCTATCCCAGCCAATCAGAGCGCGAGCTACTTCTCCCATTATAGTCTATGGAGAGATGGGCGCACTGAAATCTCGGCGCTCAGCGCCGTGCGGCATGAAGTATTAATAAAAAAATATATTTTTATTAAGTGTAATACATGATCAGATAAAGAGCAGAACAATTGTATAAAAATAAAGCAGTTAAAAACCCGAACAACGCGTTTGTCGCCGAGACCGGCGCTACATAGGGAATTGCCATAGAGAGAATTGCCGGGAAATACAGTAATTCAAATTGTTTAAGCTATTCTCATTGGTCGGCATAAACCAGCCAATCAGAATAGGAGCGACAATGTCCCATTCTATCCTATGGAGGAGAATTGACCAATCAGAATAGGAGCGACAAAGCCCCATTCTAGCCTATGGAGAAAAATGGACCAATCATATTCAAAGGCGGGACAGTTCAAAATACAGTAAAAAGGCAGAAACGAGCTGATTGGTTGAAGCAGCGGGGGCTCGTCCAGCTTAGCCAATCAGAGCGCGAGCTACTTTCTCATAGAGTTCTATGGGGAAAAGAAATTCTGAGCGCGCTCTGTGATTGGCTAATTTCAAAGAGCCGCCGTAATTTGGACCAATGGGAGAGCGAGCGACGCTCCTATGGGTTTTGTAATGCAATCTGAAATCAAACTGTATATGGCTGAAATCACATTATAACACTACACAAGTTGTCACGATGTGTATATAAAAGGAATCCTAATATGTGGCTAACGAAAAAAAAAATATTAATTCCCTAAAATCATGTTTTTTTCTTTATTTTCGATGCACCCATACTATTGATCCTTGCGAAAATAAAGAAAACGGCGCCTCGACCCGGCGGGATTCATACATGTGGCCCTCTGTGTTTCTAAAAAACAGTCTGAATAAAAAATAATTGCTTTCTTTGCGTAAAAACAGGAAGTATTATCAGACTTCAATGTGTGTCTGCCCGAAAGCAGATAAAACAGGAAACAAATAGCAGACACGTACTTGTATCAGCCACTACCTAATCACTACCTAATCTAACCCTAAAATCTAAAGGAAGCCAGCACCTAACTCTTACCCTGTATAATTGCTCTGAGAAAAAACTCCTAGTGTTTCATATCGATCCTCCTGACTGCTCTGAGAAAAAACTCCTAGCGACAGGAATCTGTTGTCTACTTCTGACTGCTCTGAGAAAAACTCCTAGCGACAGGAATCTACTATCTACTTCTGACTGCTCTGAGAAAAACTCCTAGCGACAGGAATCTGCTGTCTACTTCTGACTACTCTGAGAAAAAAAACTCCTAGCGACAGGAATCTGCTGTCTACTTCTGACTACTCTGAGAAAAAAACTCCTAGCGACAGGAATGTGCCCTAACTTATTCTCTAATACTTTAGACAGCAATCTTAAAATCACGGACAAGACAGATAGTCCGTGCCTCTATTTAAAGGGGACTTGAATCCTATCAGCCAGCTTCCATCTACCCAGAAATAAGAAAGAAATGAAATATAAGAAAGTCACAGTAACCACAGGCAAAACATTTGATTGTTAGAAATGCATTTGAAGTATTTCCTTCTCACTATAAACAAGTGACAGTCTATCTCAGTGCAGCGTAAAAAGAGGAAGTAACTCCAACAACAGTGAAATTTTTTGCTGCGTAGCAGATGCAAAGGCAGATAACTGCGGACAATAAATCTCGAGAGCAAGCTATCAGAGAACCAGAGGTAGCAAGGGCGTAAGGCCAAACCACAAGCACACGTTACGCGTGCAAGAATAAATCAGAGGAGTCACACCCAGGCCTTATCGGGTGACGCCAGTAATGAGGCAAACTACGGTCAAACAAAATAGGCAGCCCGAGAACGGAATAAGGCTGAGTTCAAAAAGAAACCAGCTACTTACCCGAGTATATATTGGTGACTAGTCAGAAGTTCAGGCAGCCCAGATTGAAATGGCCATGGGGTCTCCTCTGCGTTTCCCTCATTTTCGTTTGAGAGTCCGGCACCAAATGATGAGTGACTATTCATGAAATCCTGCCAAATTGCTACCTCCTCCAAATCAAGAGTATATATATTTGCTGCAAACAGCAGGGTCCCCAAGTAATGCTATCCAGTCAAAGTGATGGGTAATACAACTCTGTTCAATACAGGGAAGTACATGAGATTTTATATCACTTGATAAGTAAGCATTTGTTATAGCATGTGTTATCGGATCATTGGTTAATTGATATTTGATGGGACGAGTTAGTAAGAAATCAAGTTCATATTTGGTAATATACATTTCTGTATGCTTTGCACAATGTTAAACCGTTCAAGTTGTTTAAAACCGTTCGAGTTGTTTACTGTGCCGGATACTGGATGTCAAAACAAATATTCTCTATGCCATGCTAGTCTGCTTTGCTTAAAGGGGTTGTCTCGCTACAATGATTGGGTTTTAATTTAAAGATCTTTAAAAAACAAGCAGCTTTGCAATATATGTTCATTACAAATGTCCTACTGATTTTGAGCTAGCCCTGTTAGTATTACTACATCAGCTTCTCAGATCTCTATAGTAGTGGACCTGTTGATCCTTATCTTACTGGCTGTCAGGTCTGAATGACTCATCACCTTTGAAGACAGGTCGGAGCAGAGAGCCCCTCCCGCACAGAATGCTTCTGTAGTGGAGGGGGGAGGGGGAGGAGGACTCTGGCGTCTGTGTCCGAGCTGCTTGGATTAACCCTGTGTGTGCCTGCTTCCTCCTGCTCTCTACACAGATAGATGTGACAGCAGTGACCCTGTCTGTTACTATAATCATGATATGTCTTTGGAACTGTGACTATACTAATATTATACAGATCAGGGGGCATGTGAATACTTTATGTTCTCCTGTATTAGTGACACATCCTGAGTATAGTAACACTGCCCTTGTTGTTGCTGGAGATGTGGAGACTTGTAAGCTAAGCAGGGGATATAGGAACACATGCATCCCCTCTGCTCTATTAGCACACAGCTTCATATTCCTCTCTACACTCCTAGATCAGCCCTCTCCTGCAACAGACCTAGGCAGGCACACACAGGGTGAACTCTGAGAGCAAACCCCCTCCCCCCCCTGTATAGAAGTTACGTAGCTGCCTGTGTGCTGATGGGAGGGGGGAGAGGGAGCAGAACAGACAGACAAGCTAGCACGCCCCTCAGTTCAACTTACCAGGGACACTGACAGGCTGAAAGCTCGTAATGAGACAACTCCTTTAAGCTAGCTTCTTAGTAATCCATAGGGAATCCATTTTTAATGTCCTCAGCATCATCCAGAACAAGTACATTCTAGAGGTAATTCTCTTGGAAAAGCTGTGCATTTTCAAGCATTCTCTATTTCTGTTGCCCTTAACTGGTCAAGGGCAACAGAAATAGAGAATGATTCATGCAAATAGTATATAGACAGTTTCTAGATATAATCAATGGATATGAAAGGTACAAACAGAGTTCTATTGTTTTCAATCAATTCTTAATGAATTCCCGCACCTGACGCTTATCAGGCCGCAAAGGCTGGGGCTTGTCTCCCAGTAATTCGAGAGAAATTCCCCTCGGAATACGGCCTTGTGGGCCTCCCAAAGAGAGGTAACCGAGGTTGCGGAGCCTTTGTTCAGTTCAAAATAAGAGTCTAGGGATTCCCGAAGTTTTTCTCTATGATCTGGTCTCTTGATCAGCAACTCATTGAGCCTCCAGTGACAGGAGCGAGAGGAGGGTGACTGGAAATCCAGGTCGACCATGACTGGGGCGTGATCCGACCAAGTAATGGACTCGATACTGGAGTTCATCAACATATGGAGGTCTGGCATGTTACCAAAAAAATAATCAATTCTGGTTTGAGTCTTATGAGGGTGGGAGAAAAAAGTAAACTCCCTTTCTTTGGGAAGGTTAATTCGCCAGAAGTCGAAAAGAACCTGATCTCTGATGAATTTTCTAAAGGCTGAGGAGAGCCTGGCTTGAGATGGGTTGGGAGCCCCACTTTTCAGTGCACATCTGTCCACGACTTCTGAGAAGGCTATATTGAAGTCGTCCCCCCCCCCACTATGAGAGCTGATGGAGGAACCTAGGACAGCTTTGCAGAAATTCTTTTCAAGAAAGCGAGCTGCGAGGTATTTGGGACATAAACATTACAATGCATGAGAGGCTTGCCATTGAGAGTGCCAGACAAAATGATGTATCTCTGTCACGTCAGAGGAGCTGCAGTGGGCCCTGACTGCCACCCAGCCCACTGCCCCTGCCTACTTGGCGTGCTGCCCTAAATGGCAGACCTCAACTGGGCGACGGTCTCTACACTACTACGTGCAGGGCCGTCAGGGAAATGCAGAGTCAGACTGTTGTCACGGCGCTTGGCGCCGCGGCCGTCCCCCTGCGCTTACGGGGTCCGGCGCGGGTGCCGCGGCTGCCCGCAGCCGTGGTCCTTCTGCTTCGGGGCTGGAAACCCCGTACTCACCAGTCCCCGCTCCTGTCTCTGGCTCTGACAACCGCCACGCGCGTGCCCGTTGCTTAAGGCGCGCGCGACGGCTGGACTGGATTTAAAGGGCCAGCGTGCCGTTAATTGGTTTTGACGGCCACTGGTCCTATATAAGGTACATGCCCCCAGCACTCTCTGCCAGTTTGTTGGTGTGCTTACCATGCGTCTAGAGTGTATTGCTGTTCTGTCCTGATTACCCGTGTACCAGTCCGCCAGCTTACGTGTCCTGATCTTGCCTGTTTGCCGCCTGCCCTGACCGTCTGCCTGTCTCTGACCACGAACCTCTGCCGCCTGCCCTGACCTTCTGCCTGTCCCCGACTTAGTCTCTGGATTACGTCTTTGTACCACGCTGTATCCCGGCCACCAACGCAAGCCAGTCACGTCAGGGGTAATGACCTGGTAGCCTCACGCCGCAGCAAGTCCATCCCGCTTTGCGCCGGGCTCTGGTGAATACCGGGGGCTACTTAGACTCCGTTCCCTGGCGTGGTTTAGCTATCATCGCTTGCGTTGGCCCAGCGAATCCACTCCTGCGTTACAACTGTCTGGGTTGATAAAGGTACAGGTACACCAAAGCCACAAATCAGAAACCAAGAGAACAATGGTAAACAAGCCAAGGGTCAAAAACACAGGAGGTCACGCAGTACAAAATTGTAGGACGGAAACGTAGTCGGGGAGCATGCCGGAGTCAGGAAATCAGGAGTCACAAACAAACGAGGAATACAGGGGAAGCACAAGGAAGAACCTTTCGCAGGCAAGGACTAACAGAAATGAGGGAGTTTAAATGAGGTGCCTGGAGCCCGCCCCAGAAGACGATTGGTGCAGTCTCCGGGACCTCCTATTGGCCAGTGCGACACACCCTCTGACTTGATTAGAAGCCGAGCTTTCACTCCTAAGCTCATCATCCCGGCCTCTCCCTGGGTGTGTCGACTGACCAGAGGGATTAACCCCTACCGTGCCTTGCTGCTTCACAGCGGAAACGTTCGCTGTGACAATCTCCCCGCAGGGTCAATCAATGAGGAGGAGACCTGAAGTGGGCAGGTGCGTGATATCAGGATGACTACTCCTGCCTTCTTATTTGGAGAAAAGGCATTATATACTACCAGGTAGGAAGACATAGTGAAATTAAAGGAGCCCGAGGCATTATAGTGCGTCTCCTGTAGGAGTACTATATCTGCTTTCAATGCTTTACACTCCCTAAGAGTTAACCAACGTTTAACATTTGAATTGAGTCCCTTAACGTTTAAGGATAGACAACGGAAAATAGTTACAGGTAGGGGGATCGTAAGGTAATCCTGGTAAAGCACAAGAGGATGAAATGGAATGAGGACTGCTGTAATAGTAGCTAAACCCGGGAGACCAGGTATTGGACCGATAAGGGAAGAAGAAGAAACAATACAGGGTAAGAAAACAAAAGGGAGGGGGTAACAAGGACACTACAAAGAAGAAAAAAATGTAAATAACACCACAACAATTAACACTTTATACAACCAGAGAGAAGCTCTGGGACATCGCAAGAAAATCAGACTGTTATTCACTACGGCTTCTCTGGTTCAGGTGGGCTGGAGGTACGTATATGTAATACAAAACAATACCAAGAGCGCATCAGTCGAGTCTTCCTACTAGAGGGCCCTTGAGTAATACCCTCCCCCTCCGGAAAAATAAAAAAGAAGAAAGAACGGGAAGTCTCAAACCCACAAAAAGGGGAAAACAGAAGAGACCATCAGCAACCAAAACAGGAAGAATCAAGCCGAAAAGCCATCTTAATGAACATTTGTTAATGAAATAGGAAAAATATGCGTTCAACAAATATGTAGAAAACATTACCCTACAACTAGCAAAAGAATATAAAACGTGCTCCTGTGGAGGAGGTGGACTGAATTACAAAGTCCACAGAAAAGGGCAAGGCCCATTACTCATCTCTCTCAGGTGTAGACTTCGAGTCAACACAGAGGTGCACACAGAGGTCTCTGAGTGGAAGAAGTGGATCCAGGGGATCGTCCTTTGGATGACGGGACCGCCTGCCAAGCAGGAGGAAGCGGGGGAGGTATAGCAGAAAGTTCTCAATCGTCCATTTTCGGCACTGGAATCTGTAATGTTTTCCATAAATTTGGAAGATCCGAGAAGGCTTTGAGTGTTGCCGAATGTCCCTCCAACCTAGCAACAAGAGCAAATGGAAAGTTCCAGTGGTAGGAGATATGGCGATCTTTTAGGATTGTGAAAAGAGGTTTCAAATGGCGGCGCTTTTGCAGGGTGTACCACGATAAGTCAGGAAAGAGCTGCAATGAAGACCCCTGAAAGTCCAAACTATGCAGACCTCTAACTTTATCCATAATCGTCTCCTTGGTGGTGTGATCATGGAGGCAAGGGGGGAGGAGCCTTTGGGACGCAGCGCTCTATGATCCCTGTCGAGTTTGAATGTACAGGGGGCTGATGGATCCCCCATAATTTGGTTGAAGGGAGAGTCCAGGACATGTTGTAAGTTTTCCTCACCCTGGGGTTCCGGGAGGCCCCTGATCCGGATATTATTCCTGTGGCCTCGGTTGTTGAGGTCTTCCAGGTGCCGTGTCAGATCCCTGATCGCGGAAACTTGAGCGGAAATGGCAGGATGAATGTGGGCTATATATTTGCGCTTGTTGTCTTGATCGTCCTCCAAAGTCTCCACACGGGCCGCCATATGTTTTATATCTTGTCGCAGGCTTGCAATCTCTTCCCTGCAGGCGTTTTTAACCCATGTATGGGTGTCAGAAGAGTGAGGGCTGTGTGGTGGTTGAGACAGGACAGGAGAGCCCTGCGAGGGGGGCAAGACCACTGCCATAGAGTCCCTGCTGAGGTGGAGAGAGGGATCCCTGGTTTATATGCAGTGGTGAGGCAGTGGGGCCACAAGATGGCAATGGGGTAGCCATGTGCGTCTTCCTGTAATGCGACAGAGGAGCAGTGATGTCCGTGGCAGCCGTGGCTGGGGGCTGCATGTGGCCATAACCCCTGGTGACAGTGGGGTTTCAAAAGGCTCCCTACTATGGGGAGAAAGCACCCGTGTGAGTGAGGAAGGGGACGCACTGCCACGGCTGCTACCTGCAGGGTGACCTGTTCCTTTGGTGAGGCCACCTATCTACACTTGCCCGAGGGTCCTTCCGACTCAGTCTGTCAGTGTGCCGCCGCTTGAGCCCGTGTCTCGGGTCCGCATGGGGTTGCGGGAACCGTTCGTGCTCAGTGCAGTCGTATGCTGGAGAGCGGGTTGAGCTCCGGAGCGCAGTGAGGGAGCTGCATGTAATAGCGCCGGAGGAGGGGCGGGCGCAGGAGACGGCACGGCCGGCTAAGGAAGTGGTCCAAGGCTGTGAAGTTGTCTGGATTGGATCGGGTCCATCTTGAAATCTTGAGGGATGAGCGGGCTTTCTTCCTACCCATCTAAGGGCCAGCTGCAGTAGGGAGAATGGCTAGTATTATGGCTATCACGCGAGAGCTCCATCAATGTGTGGCCATCTTCTGGGACTTCCGGTCACGCACCGAGGGGGAGAATTTTGAAGGCCTTAATTATTACTTTCTGTAAAGTCAGAAATTTCCTCCATTTCATTATTATTTGGTAGCTTTGCCCTTAAACTGTAGGACTTAGGTCAAACGTTCTGGATCCTTCCACAAGCTTCTCACAATAGTTGGTAGGAATTTTGGCCCATTCCTCCTGACAGAATCGGTGTCACTGAGCCATGTTTGGAGGTCGCTTTGCTTATACCAATCTTACCCATAAATTTCCAATAGGATTGAGATCAGGGTTTTGTGATGGCCGCTCCAAAACATTGACTTGGTTCTCCTTAAGCCACTTTGTAACCAGTTTGGCAGTAGCTTCGGGTCATTGTCCATTTGGAAGATCCATTTCTGCCCAAGCTGTAACTTCCTGGCTGATGTTGCTTCAGTATTGCCACATAATCTTATTTCCTCATGACGCCATCTATTTTGTGAAGTGCACCAGTTCCTCCTGCAGCAAAACAACTCCACAACATGATGCTGCTACCCCCGTGTTTCACAGTTGGGATGATGTTCTTAGGCTTCCAAGCTTCTCTCTTTTCCTACAAACATAACAATGGTCATTATGGCGAAACAGTACAATTTTAGTTTCATCAAACCACAGGCCATGGCTCCAGAAATGTAGGTTTTTGTTCCTATGTTCATTTGCAAACATGAATCTGGCTTTTCTATGTTTCTTTTGGAGTAATGGCTTCTTCCTGGCAGAGCGGCCTTTCAGCCTATGTTCATACAGTACTCATTTCACTGTGGATAATAACCAGCTTTTGCCAGCATCTTCACAAGGTCTTCTGCTTTTGTTCTTGGGTTGATATGCACATGTCGGACCAAAGCACGTTCATCTCTGAGACACTGAACCCGTCTCCTTCCTGAGCGGTATGATGGTCGGACATTCCCATCTTGTTTGTACTTCTGTATAATTGTTTGCATAGAACGAGGCTCCTTCAGGAATCTGGAAATTGCACATAATTTTCACAATTCTGAATCAAGTGTATGGAAACTTCTGGTTTCAAATATATATATATATATATATATATATATATATTGCAAAAAGTATTGCAGCACTCAGCAGGTAACGGTGAAAAAATCAAGTGTTTATTCCCACATGTTAGCAGACGACGTTTCGGCTCTCTCACAGAGCCGTTTTCTCTGTGAGAGAGCCGAAACGTCGTCTGCTAACATGTGGGAATAAACACTTGATTTTTTCACCGTTACCTGCTGAGTGCTGCAATATTTTTCGAAATTTATGGATGGTGAAGTCCTTTGGCCGGACTTGTCTTTTTGCTGGCACCCCGCTACTATTTGTTGACTTTGACTGATAGTGCTGCTGGAGTTTTCTTTTTTTATATATATATATATATATATATATATATATATATATATATATATATATCTATCCAAAGAAGGTCGCAGCACTCCATTATGGCAAAAAATGAAAAAACTTTATTCCAACATGCCCAGTGACGACGTTTCGGCTCCTAGAAGCCTTTCTCAAGTGTTACATAGGTGAAAGTGCAGAGTATATAAAGCAATGTGATCATAAATATTCATGAGTGCATATTTAAATATTCCATATAAACAATTTCATACAAATCCAATATTACACAGTGATAAAACATTAAAAATAGTTACCAGTGAAAAAAAGCTGTGTTACAATCATAATAGATAAAGTCAAATTCATCAATTTTTGCCAGATCTACATATAAAATGTGCCATCCGTATATTCATATTATGATGGGGGCGGACCGAACTCCTCCTCCTATCTCTAAATTCAATGAAATATACATAAATCAAAAGAAAAACTCACTCACATGAGTAGCTGTATACCTCAGCGTCCTGCAATCCACAGTGCGCATGACCGGAAATTGCCATATGCATAGCACGGGATAATGCATGCCAACCACACAACACATTGCCAACCATAGAGAGCTCGCGCATGCGCGCTGGATCAACGCCGGCGATCGCGGCCATATTATCTAAGGGCAGGCTCCAACTGTGAATCTATTGATCTATATAATATTAATAAAGCGCCATAAATTAAAAGTTTACTGGGGTTAAGTATGGATGAATACCACTCAGAACTACCCATATATGATGAGCAGTGCCGAGGATAAAATAAGACACTTATTCACGCACCATCCCTGAAACAGGCATGTAGCGCGAATGGCGCTAATATCACACACTACCCCAAATTGGAAGACTCCTCATTAGAGATGGGCGAATTGATTCTAACGAAGTGGAATTCGTTTAGAATTTCAGGAAAACTTCGGTTCGGAACGAAGTCGAAGTTTGGGGTACTTCGGGTGAACGAAGTGTGCTTTTGATTGATAAAATGGCTGCGAGCACATGGCGCTACATGGGGCAAAGCACTCTGGGAGGAAGAAGGGCATAGTCTGCATGACATGTGCAGAGATGAAGCCAATCAGAGACCGGCGGGATTCTGTGACGTCACCGCACTATATAAGTCCGGGCGCGACGCTGGGAGCTCACACTCCTCTCACTGTGCTCATCAGGGAAGGTGCTGCCGCGGCTGATAGCTCTTACTGAAGAATTGATTTTTATACAGCGATTTCTGTGGGGTGTCTCAGCTTGTCTCAGAGACTGTTCTCTTAATGTTCTATTTCTAATTTTTTGGGGTATTGGATCTGAAATCCAGTGTGCGTCCACTGCAGCTGCATATACATTCAATATCCAAGTGGGATCTAAGCCAGTTCCTGTTGTATTCATTTAAAGAAACAGCGTTTTTACAATACAAATACCACTTCATTTTTGGCTGCTCAATTCTATTGCGCAATTTACATCCAGGGGTTAATTAAGCGTTGTTTTGCTGGTGTGCTGACCCCAAGAAACCGTCTTTTTCAACGCCAAAATATATAAATTTTTCCTGTAGCCTAATTCACAAGCAAAGTTTAATTACAACTGTATCTCTTGTTGTGTGGCGTAGAAAACACGCAATTGTAACACGCTACAAAGCTACTAGTTTGTGGGGCTCAATTCTTTGGCGCAATTTACATCCAGGGGTTAATTAAGCGTTGTTTTGCTGGTGTGCTGACCCCAAGAAACCGTCTTTTTCAACGCCAAAATATATAAATTTTTCCTGTAGCCTAATTCATGTCCGAAGGTTAATTAAGCCTGTTTGTGCTTTTACATTTAGTAAAACACACAGTGTTTTTAAACGACACATACAAGTAAATTTTTCCTGGCCATTTGTGGAGCGCAATTTATATCCAAGGGTTACCCAAGCTTGTTACTGGGTTCAATTGGAGTCAAAAACAGGGTGTATATTTATCATATACAGATATCATCATCAAACAGTGTCTGTACATTTTAGAACAAACAGTATGTCAGACAGAGAGGTGGCAGGCTCTGCACCTGCGAGTGGCAGTGGCACAAACATTCCTGGAACAGGCCCAGGTCGCAGCACAGCAAGGGGACGTCGCAGCAGGGGTCACTCGGTGAGGCCACAACTGCCGCTGTCATCTAGCGGCCGTGTGTTGTTCAGCAACCCAAGGGTTCTTGATTGGTTGACTAGATCATCCTCTTCCTCCCAGATGACATCTGACAACCCCAGCCAAGAGTCGGTGGGAACCTCAGACACAACCATTAGTTGGCATGGCCCGGGAGCGGGTCAGCGGCCCTCACCTGTCCTCAGCCCGCCTCTGTCCCATCCGGTTCCCTCAGCCAGAGATCTACTATGTGGTCTGGGCTCAGCACCACTATATAGCGAGGATGAACAATTTGAGGAGGGAAGTCAGCGGCTACTTGGCAGCGAAGAAATGGGGCCAATATCGCCTGCTTCTTGCAGTAGGCGGCAAAGTATAGATGTGGAGAGTGGCATGGGAGGTCATGTTGTGAGAGGTCAGCCTCTGCATACCAAGACCGGTGATGAGGACAGCAGTGACGATGAAACACAAATAGATGATGATGTAGCCGACCGCACTTGGGAGCCGGGTGAGGCAAGGGCTTCATCATCGTCAGGAGAAGAGGGCGTTCGCGTCAGGCAGCCAGCAAGTGGGTCGTGTGGCCGTGAGTCAGCAGGATAGCAGCAGTGTGAGGTCGGGAGCCAAGCGGCCACGGGGTAAAAAACCCGCTTCGCAGGTCCAAGAAAGTAGCGGCACAGGGGCTCAGCGAGGCAGCAGCGGCAGTAGTCACTCAGTGCGGAGCGTTGGCGGTAAAATCCGATACTCGGCGGTGTGGCAGTTCTTTGCTAAGACACCGGAGGAGCCGAATATGGGTATATGTAGAATCTGTGGGCAGAAAGTGAAGCGTGGCCAGGGAGCTAACGTTGGCACCACGGCCCTGCGTCAACACATGCAGCGTCACCATCCGGTGGCCTGGGAGAAACGTGGCTCAGATGTGGTGGTCCATCCTGCCGCCGCAGCAACAGCAGCAGCAGCAGCAGCGCCCAGTGGCATGCATGCCATTGCAGCCAGTCAAGGCTCCACCACCTCTGCAGAAGGGAGCTGTTTCTCTTTGACATCATCTCCCGGTCCAGATGCTCCTGCTCCTCGCTACTCATGGCGCCAGCAGTCGTTCAGCGAGGCGATTGCAAAGAGACAACAGTATGCGTCCAACCATCCTAAGGTGCAGCAGCTGACCGTGCTCCTGTCCAAGTTGTTGGTACTGCAGTCCCTCCCTTTCCAAATGGTGGACTCTGCACCGTTCAGAGAACTAATGGCTTGTGCCGAGCCGAGATGGAGAGTTCCAAGCCGTAATTTCTTTTCCAAAAAGGCAGTACCAGCACTTCATAAATATGTAGAACAGAAGGTGGGTCAGTCCTTGAGCTTATCGGTTTGTTCCAAGTTGCACGGCAGCGCGGACGTCTGGAGCTGTAACTACGGTCAGGTCCAGTACATGTCCTTTACGGCCCACTGGGTGAATGTGCTTCCAGCCCAGGCACACCAACAACTTGGACAGGAGACGCCGCTTTCTCCTCCACGTTGTCAAACTGCTGCACCTGCGCCAATGTCCGCCTCCTCCTCCTCCACCACCACCACCACCATCTCAGCCTCCACAAGTACTGCTCCATCATACCACATGTGTAGGGCACAGCGGTGTCACGCAGTTCTACACCTGGCTTGCCTCGGCGAACGAAGTCACACAGGGGAGGAACTGCTCCGCGTCATGCAGCAAGAAATCGATGTGTGGCTTTCTCCGCGCCAACTGCAAATCGGAACCATGGTGACGGACAATGGGAGGAACATGGTGTCCATGCTGCACCGAGGAGGGATGGTCCATGCGCCCTGCATGGCGCACGTGTTCAATCTGGTTGTGAAAAGGTTCCTGAAGTCTTCCACCGATCTTCAGAACATTCTGAAAATGGCCAGGAAACTGTGCATGCACCTTATCCATTCGTACAAAGCCAGGAACACCCTCCTCGAGTTGCAGCGGCAGAACGGCCTCCCCAACACACTCTTATATGCGATGTTTCCACCCGCTGGAATTCAAGCCTGCACATGTTGGACCGACTGTATGAACAGAGAAAGGCCATTAACGATTTTTTGATGATCCAGGCAGACAGAAGTACTCCCCTGTGTAACTTTGATGTCAGCCAGTGGCAGCTCATGCGTGACACCTGCCGTTTGTTGAGGCCATTCGAGGAGGCGACGTTATTTATCAGTCGCCAGGACTACGGGATGAATAACATCATTCCACTGCTTCATGTCCTGGAACAGATGCTGAAAAATCTGTCTGGGCAGGGGACTGGAGACGTGGCGACTACATCT
The DNA here is from genome assembly GCA_025379985.1 of Phyllomedusa bahiana. Taxonomy (NCBI): domain Eukaryota; kingdom Metazoa; phylum Chordata; class Amphibia; order Anura; family Hylidae; genus Phyllomedusa; species Phyllomedusa bahiana. The sequence goes on along the minus strand of JAODAL010046120.1, from coordinate 5,849 downwards.
CGTGGCCACATGAGTCCGGTGGGGACTGAAATGGAGGAGGAGGAGGACATTGGAGCAGAAGCATTGTCTGGTGAAATGAGTGGATTTTCTACCCAGGTGACAAGAGAGGAGGAGCAGGAGCAGCTGGAGGAGGTGGATGGAGATGAGGAAGACGAAGCAGATGACCCCCAAGCACCGTGGCAGTATACAGTGGAAATGGAGGCAGGGAGCCCCTCGGAGTCACTTGTGCAGATGGCCCGCAGCATGCTTATTTGCCTGGCTAGTGACAGCCGAATAGTCAGCATCCGGCAGAGGGATGACTTCTGGCTCTCCACCTATTGGACCCTCGCTACCGGTCCAAAATGGGAGCCTTTTTCCCAGCTATTGAGAGGGAAGACAACTCAAACACTATAGGGAAATCCTCCGTAATCAGTTGGCTGCTGCCTATGTGCGGCATCGTCCCTCCTCTGACAGGTCTGACCGGGGGGTTCCTCAGCGCTCACGTACTACTGCCGCGGCTGCTGGGGGAAGGTGGGGGGGTAGGAGCAGTACCAGCTCCATCAGTAGTAACCTAAGTCTGGAGTCACTGATGAGCAGCTTCCTTCACCCGCCTAGTGAGGAGGGCAGTCGCCAGCAGCAGCAGCAGCAGCAGGACCTGGAGCAGTCCCTGAACCAACAGGTTGTGGCCTACTTGGACAGCACTCTGCCACCTCAGTTAGAAGATCCGCTGGACTACTGGGCAGCCACACTGGATGTGTGGCCGCAACTTGCCGAGTTTGCAGTGGAGAAGCTGTCCTGCCCGGCCAGTAGTGTGGCATCAGAGCGGGTGTTCAGTGCGGCGGGGGCCATCGTTACCCCAAGGAGAACCCGCTTGTCCACGGGAAATGTGGAACGACTGACCTTTGTCAAGATGAATCAGGTGTGGATCGGCCAGGATTTCCACACACCAATGCCTTAGGCGTCAGTCTGGGTTCAAACTACCTGCCTCAGCCACTATTCTGATGCCGCCACCCACCTGATGCCACACATCTGCTGACAGTTTCTCCATCTGCCTACCACCATCTTTACCAGGGACTGGTATTGCCACCCACCTCAACACTCTGTCATTGTGCCACTCTATGACCTCATGCTGCTGCTGCTGTTGCTGTGACATCCACACTGTGTCATTGTGCCACTGTCTGACCTCATGCTGCTGCTGTGGCTGCTGCCATGTCCTCCACACTGTGTCATTGTGCCACTGCCTGACCTCATGCTGCTGCCGCCGTGACCTCCGCTCTCAGTCATTGTGCCACTCTGTGGCATCCTCCTGTTTTGCCACCTCCAGAATGTCATTGTGCCACTGCCTGATCTCATACTGCTGCCGCCGTGACCTCCACACTGTGTGATTGTGCCACTCTGTGGCCTAATACTGTTTAACCGCCTCCAGAATGTCATTGTGCCACTGCCTGATCTCATACTGCTGCCGCCGTGACCTCCACACTGTGTGATTGTGCCACTCTGTGGCCTAATACTGTTTTGACGCCTCCAGAATGTCATTGTGCCACTGCCTGATCTCATGCTGCTGCTGTCGTGACCTCCACACTGTATCATTGTGCCACTCTGTGGCCTAATACTGTTTTGCCGCCTCCAGAATGTCATTGTGCCACTGCCTGATCTCATACTGCTGCCGCCGTGACCTCCACACTGTGTGATTGTGCCACTCTGTGGCCTAATACTGTTTAGCCGCCTCCAGAATGTCATTGTGCCACTGCCTGATCTCATACTGCTGCCGCTGTGACCTCCACACTGTGTGATTGTGCCACTCTGTGGCCTAATACTGTTTTGCCGCCTCCAGAATGTCATTGTGCCACTGCCTGATCTCATGCTGCTGCTGTCGTGACCTCCACACTGTATCATTGTGCCACTCTGTGGCCTAATACTGTTTTGCCGCCTCCAGAATGTCATTGTGCCACTGCCTGACCTCATATTGCTGCCGCCGTGACCTCCACACTGTGTGATTGTGCCACTCTGTGGCCTAATACTGTTTTGCCGCCTCCAGAATGTCATTGTGCCACTGCCTGACCTCATATTGCTGCCGCCGTGACCTCCACACTGTGTGATTGTGCCACTCTGTGGCCTAATACTGTTTTGCCGCCTCCAGAATGTCTTTGTGCCACTGCCTGATCTCATGCTGCTGCTGTCGTGACCTCCACACTGTATCATTGTGCCACTCTGTGGCCTAATACTGTTTTGCTGCCTCCAGAATGTCATTGTGCCACTGCCTAACCTCATACTGCTGCCGCCGTGACCTCCGCTCTCAGTCATTGTGCCACTCTGTGGCTTCCTCGTGTTTTGACACCTCCAGAATGTCATTGTGCCACTGCCTGACCTCATGCTGCTGTGGCTGCCGCCGTCACCTCCACACTCTGTCACTAATGTTGCCACCTGAGCTCTCAGCTTGTTTTTTTCCAGCTTTCGCTGGCATGACTTTATCAGGCTACATTCCCGCTTGAGTTTTTTGGTCAGTTTTGCCCTCTTAAGTGCCCAGGGAATTTTATAGTGAAGCGATTCTAAGAGCGGCGGCAGTCATCTGCGTGTCATACTAAAACACAACATTGTATGAAGACCAAACCAAGCTCCCTCTGCATATTTAAGCATGGTACAATGTTCTACAGCACCCTGCAGGCTCTGTGCAGCCTGGAAATAGCTGCTTTTTAACGCGATTCGTGCCGAAGTAATTCGGACCGAATTTATTTTTGTCGGAAAATTCGGCGAAGTGACTGAATCGAATTTTTGAGAAATTTGCCCATCTCTACTCCTCATCCTTATATATATATTAAGGCGCTGGCATTATAAGATATTCATATAGATCCAAGCTCAAGAAAGGCAAATGTATCGTATAGGACACGCAAAAAATCCCTATGCAGCAAAATGGCAAAACACAGAAAAGCCACTCTGTGTGTAAGTTGCAAGAAAAAAAAATTTTATTCAAAAAATCAAAGAAATAAAAAAGTAAAGAAATATAAAAACATATATATGGAAAAGGAGAAGTAGTTCTTTCTATCCCCATCCAGGTATCTGAAAAAAAATAATAATAATATAAAAAATTAATAATAATGTCTCAAAAGAAATTCTTCAAATAATAATATTCAAAAAATATATTACACTATCACCTAAATCCAAAATCAGAAGTATTATGTACCCCCAAAAAGAACAAAAGGCAAACTACTTATACATTTTCTGGGTGATTTTAAAGTCAACATTTAGGCCATTAGGTTTAAGTGCATTTAACCTATATTTCCATTGAAGTTCTTTTTTCTTTAATACTGTAAGGCGATCACCTCCTCTCCTTAATGGGGCTACACCATCAATAATCATGCACTTAAAATCCCATTCCGTATGGTTCTTTTCCGCAAAATGTTTAGAGACCGGTAGATCCAAGCGTCTTTTACGTATAGTATGTCTATGGTTATTTAACCTAGTTTTTAGGTCACAAGTTGTTTCACCAACATAAATTAAATTGCATGGGCACCATAAGATCTACACTCACCGGCCACTTTATTAGGTACACCATGCTAGTAACGGGCTGGACCCCCTTTTGCCTTCAGAACTGTCTCAATTCTTCGTGGCATAGATTCCACAAGGTGTTGCAACGATGCTCAATTGGTACCAAGGGGCCCAAAGAGTGCCAAGAAAATATTCCCCACACCATGACACCACCACCACCAGCCTGAACCGTTGATACAAGGCAGGATGGATCCATGCTTTCATGTTGTTGACGCCAAATTCTGACCCTGCCATCCAAATATCGCAGCAGAAATCGAGACTCATCAGACCAGGCAACGTTTTTCCAATCTTCTACTGTCCAATTTCGATGAGCTTGGGCAAATTGGAGCCTCAGTTTCCTGTTCTTAGCTGAAAGGAGGGGCACCCGGTGTGGTCTTCTGCTGCTGTAGCCCATCTGCCTCAAAGTTCGCCGTACTGTGCGTTCAGAGATGCTCTCTGCCTACCTTGGTTGTAACGGGTGGCTATTTGAGTCACTGTTGCCTTTCTATCAGCTCGAACCAGTCTGCCCATTCTCCTTTGACCTCTGGCATCAACAAGGCATTTCCGCCCACAGGACTGCCGCTCACTGGATGTTTTTTCTTTTTGGACCATTCTCTGTAAACCCTAGAGATGGTTGTGCGTGAAAATCCCAGGAGATCAGCAGTTTCTGAAATACTCAGACCAGCCCTTCTGCACCAACAACCATGCCACGTTCAAATGCACTCAAATCACCTTTCTTCCCCATACTGATGCTCGGTTTGGAACTGCAGGAGATTGTCTTGACCATGTCTACATGCCTAAATGCACTGAGTTGCCGCCATGTGATTGGCTGATTAGAAATTAAGTGTTAACGAGCAGTTGGACAGGTGTACCTAATAAAGTGGCCGGTGAGTGTAGATGACCCATGACGAATTACACGTATAAAAGGAATTAATATTGAAACATTCTTTAGAGATAGGATGTATAAATGAACCCCCTTTATTTATAACTCGGCAATTAATACAATTTAAGCATGGGTAAGTTCCTCGATTTTGTTTGCCCAAAAAGGTTTATTTTCCCTTTAATTTAATTATATCATTTTTCACCAATCTGTCCCTTAAATTAGTTTGTCTTCTATAGGACATTATTGGGGGCAGTTGAAGGTCTGCTATATTTTTAAAGCTATTCCTCAACACATGCCAATGCTTTCTCAGAATTGAAGAGATTGGTCCACTCAAATCACTATAAGTGGAAATAAACGGAATTCTTTTAGGTTTAACTAGTTTAGTGTTATATTTATCTAATAAGGATTGTCTATCCAACTGTGCAACCTTCATCCTTTGTCTAGTTATCAATTTTTTTGGGGTAACCCCTTTTCTGGAACTTATCTGACATAATGTCCAAGAACTCATCACATTTTTCTGGAATATCTACTATTCTTTTAACCCTAAGCATTTGGCTATAGGGCAAAGACTGAATCATTTTTATTGGATGACAGCTGTTATATTTCAACATTGTATTTTTGTCAGTAGCTTTAATAAACAGTTCTGTATGTAATTTGGAATCTTTAAAAATCACCAATGTATCCAGAAACGAAATTTTTTCAGAAGAGTAGGTCATGGTGAATTTAAGAGTAGAGTGTATATTATTCAAAAATTCATAAAACTCAAACAATTCTGTTTCCGTACCCGTCCATCTTAGAAAGACATCGTCTATGTATCTCCACCATCTTAGCACCTTATCAAAATGGTGGGATACATAGATAAATTCCTCTTCCAAATCAGAGACAAAAATACCCGCATACGTGGGCGCCACATTGGTGCCCATGGCAGTCCCACGCAATTGCAGGTAAACTTTGTCACCAAATACAAAATAATTACAAGTAAGAACAAGATTTTGCAGACTCATAACAAATTCCTTACTTTCATTTGTAAGATCTGTCTTTTCCAGGACTCTAAATACTGCCCTCAATCCATGTTCATGCTCTATCGAAGTGTATAAACTAGTTATATCGAAAGAGACCAAAAAAATCTTTGTATCTATATCAATAGAGATATTATCTAACTTTTGCAAAAAGTCTGTGGTATCCTTAATGTAAGATCTAGATGTCTGTACATACTGAGATAAAATTCTATCAAGGAATATAGAGACATAACTAAATAACGAGTTTCTCCCGGACACGATCGGCCTGCCCGGTGGATTATCTAGTGATTTGTGTATTTTAGGCAGGAGATAAAAAAATTGGGGTAATAGGAAATTGTACTATCAAAAAGGTTTTAAGCCCCTGATCAATAATATTATTTTGGAATGCTCTTTCTATTATATCAATCAATTTAGATTCAAAAATCATCTTTGGGTCACTCTGA
>JAODAL010046119.1:0-31261 GCA_025379985.1 Phyllomedusa bahiana | reverse complement strand
GATTGAAAAAATACTGAAACACCTTTACCACATATCACCATCACATGGGTTTACTGAATAAAATTCCCCACCATGACCACATATCACCACCACATAGTGACTGAAAAATATTTCAACCCATGCCCCACATATCACCCCCAAAACATAGTTATTTGAATAAAAATTTCCCAAACACCATGACCACATATCACCACCACAAATGACGGGAATTTATACCACCACCCCAAATTATCACAATCACCACCAAACTATCTGAATAATACCACAATCCATGACCATTTATCACCACCACAAAATGACGGGAAAAATCCCGGGCAACCCAAATGCCCCACATATCACCACCACTTTTGGACTGAATAATACTGCAACACCTTTAAACCACATACACCCCCAAACATAGTGGCTGAATAACATCACCACCCAAATTATCACATATCACCACCACATAGTAAACTGAAAAAAGTACACCACACCATTTACCCACATACCCACCACCATATAGTGATGAATAATACCACAACACCATGACCACATAAACACCCCCAAACATAGGAACTAAAAAAAAATTCCCCACACCATGCCCCAAAACCCACCACCACAAAGGTTTTCCTAAAACAATAACCCCAACACTATGACCACATAAATTTCCACCACAGTAGTTGGGGAAGACCCATTTCCACCCACGGGTTTAACTTCCTGGCTGATGTTCTTGGGGAAAGTTTTCTTCAGTATTGCCACATAATCTTTTTTTTCCCATGAAGCCCTCTAATTTTGGGGGGGAAAAGGGACCAGTCCCTTTCCCGTGGCAAAACAACCCCGGGGAACATGATGGGGCCCCCCTGGGGGTTTTTACATTGGGATGTGTGTTCTTTTGGCTTCCAAGCTTTTCCCTTTTTCCTAAAACGTAAAAGAGGGCAATTTTGGCCAAACATTTCCCAAATTTTAATTTTTGGGCAAGGGCACAGGAAAATGTGTCCAAAAAAGTAGGGCTTTTTTTCCTTTTGGGGCATTTTTTCAAACATTACCCTGGGCTTTTTAATGTTTTCTTTTGGGGTAATTTGGGTTCTTCCTGGGAGAGTGCCTTTCAGCCTATGTTGATACAGTACCCTTTTTTCCCCTGTGGATAATGACAAAAATGTTACCAGCTTTTACCAGCAACTTCACAAAGCTTTTCTTTGGTTCATGTTTATAGGGACAGTTTGGACTAAAGCCAATTTAATTTCTGAGACAAAAACCCATCTCCTTCCGGCAGTCTATGGTTTGGACATTCCCACTTGTACTTGCGTATAATTTTTTGTACAAATGAAAAAGGTACCTTCGGGGTTCTGAAATTGCACCCAAGTAAACCAACTTGAAAACCAAAATTTCTCTTCCTGATATCTTGGCTGTTTTTTTTAACTTTACCATGATGTGACACACAAAGCAGTGTTTTTAATTAAAATACATCCACGGTTTGGTCTCTAAAAACCAGATGTTCCCAATAACTTCCAAAAAAATGACATCATCAAGGCTGCCCAAAATTTGTTTAAAGGCATAGAAATCCTAGTGATATAAATTTTTGGGACTTTTCAGAAATAAAAAAAAACCCTTTAAAAAATTCTCTCTCATCTTTATGGCTTTTGGGCAAAATAAAAAATTTTGGGAAGTGTCCAAGAGAGGAGGTCTGAACCTGCTCAAGGGCAGATCCTTGCTTTTTTGCTATAAACCCTCCACAGAAAGTACTGTAAGTAAAGCCTAAATTTTTCCGGAGAAACTGTTTTTGTCGCTTTTTAAGCGCCGGAAAACCACACAACCCCCAAAAAACATAAAATACATTCATCTGCAATAGGACCACTATACCCCTAGTTTTCTCACAAAAATAACAGATCGGGAGATGAGTAACCACGGGACCCAGATATGCATTTTAAACCCCCTTCACATCTTTTCCCCTAGAAATCCTCACAAATAACATTAAAAATAAACTACAAGGGGCCTTACACCCCCTCCCCCCGCTTTAACCACCCCGCATCCTTGCTTTAGCTTTCTCTGCCCCCGACCGCAGAATCCAACTTTAAACCCCTTAACTGCACGGACCACCAATGACCTGGCATTACCGCTACACGCCAAACCCACCATGATCCTTACATTATATCTCACTGTCCACTTTATATTATAATTTCAGGGTCAGTATGTAAATAATTGTTTTCAGGGGGGACGTACATGTTAAATTAATTTTTAGCAGAAAAATAACAATACAATTACTTTTAGGGGTCAAGTGTGTTTATTTAATTTTGGGGGGTAATGATTTTATTTATTTCCCGGGGGCACACTTTTTTATCATTATATTCATGGGCATAGTGGGTATAGGTGGGTTTTGGAACTTTCTCAGTAAGAAACTGAATCCATTTCTTTTTTAAAAGCTTGCTCCCCTAGCAGTTTGCCTGTCATAGATTCATCCCTGTAAAATTAGGCATCACCTCACCAAGCCCATTTAAAGTCATATCTTCTGAATCAGCCAAATAAGTTAAATGCAGGATGTGACTTCAGGAAAAATCCTGATAAAAGTGAACAATCATTAATTTTTTTTCTCTTAACCCTTTGGTTACATTGAATGTACATTTAATATAGCGATGGGAAAGTGCCAGCAGCTGTGAAGGGCTTGCATAGACTGAGCCTGAAGAAAGATAAACCCCCATCTGTGCCATTAGAGTAGATACTGAAACCACTTAGGGTCCAGAAGACAGATAATTTACATAGAGGCCTAGCCTGCAATAAACGCCTTAGTAAACGTCATAACACGCATGAGAAATCTAGAGATAAAGTGTTTCTACTAGGCACAGACACCATTGGTACAGTAGGAATCACAAACTCTATGACAGACTGTGTGCTGAGCTCTAGTAAGGGCGGTTATCTTGGAACTATAGTTGATCTTTGGGGATTGTTAACCCCCTTCCGACATAGACGAGCAGTGTACTTCATGATATTGGTAAAGGAGTATAAAGTGTGCTAAAGCAAACTTCTGTTATTCCACCTTGTCACCCATTTGAGAAACACCTGTACACCTTACTTGTGAAAACTATCATAATGTTTTGTGCCGCTTCTAACATTCAAGATATGAATTACTCTTTCATGCTTATTCATTCTCTTAAAACATTTAGAGACAATGCAAATATATAGTAGATCAACCTATTGTTCAGTTAATACTTAATATACTGTTCATTCACATATATACATCATCATTTTGGATGCGAGCTGAGTGTATGTCATCATGCTGTAGAAAGCGCCACTTCAGTCACACTCATCCTAATGTGTTGATTAGATTAACCAAGAAGACTATATATGTGAATGAACTGTATATATAACTACCTCTGGAATCAACATGTTGTTGTTTGAAGGAAATTCCATAAGCATCAAAATTGGAAGAATATGTGAAGATAGAGCGGCACAAAACGTTTATGAAGTTTATACTATATGGGGAAACGGGTCCCCATAGCACCTGCCAGATAGCAACCTGAAGACATTATAAGACAAAGGTGCAATTTCTGTGAATTGATTGATTCCCTTCACTGTGTGTAATACATTAAAACAGCCCAGGTTTCATCCTGCAGGTTGTGAATGTCAGTATGTTTGTAAAGGTATTGCAAAGTTTAAAGAGGTTCTACACTTTGGACCGTACCTATTAAAACGATTGCTTGAGATTGCGTTGACAACAAAGAGTCCCTCTACTGGGAATCCCACTGATCACTTGTAATCTGTGAGTAAATGTTCATTTTCCTCACTTGGCTTTGGCTTTCCTAGGGTGCGTTCACACGGCACTGACAAAATACCAGTTGGATTATTCAACCAGTTTTTTGGCGTTTTTTTGCACGTAAAAGGGGATGGCTTCTGGCCACGGTTTGCGGATTCAGCCACCCCCCTTTTCACATGAATAGTTTGTCATGTTCTGCTCGAAGCGGCGGAAGAAATGGAACAGTGTTTCTAAGTTTTTCGGAAGGTGTAAAAAGACGTGCAGCAGAAAATCCGTACAGTGTGGACTGCTGAACATATTCTCTATTGAAGTCTATGCAGAAGGTTGACAGTCGGTTTTCAGACAGTATTCAAATCCGAAAACCATCTGAAAATGCGACTGAAAACCTTGTAGATGGGACCTTATACCTCCCTTTGGTCTTCTGGAAATGAGACTTATAATCAGCTAATAGGTCCAAGATGTGTTTTGCCGGATCTTTAGTGCCAATTGCCTATTGAGAAAGCGTTACAGATCCTTTCCGTCATACCGTTACCGTACTTCTTGCCTACTGTCCCTCGACACGAAACGTTGCCAGGCCTGACCCTGACTTGTATACTGCCTTTCACCGAGACTATGTCTTGTCTTACGATTTGTACCACTCTAAACCTTGTGCTGCCCGACCGCAGTAAGTCACATCAAGTGTGAGTAGCGACCTGGTAGACTCTCCCCCCGCATCAAGTCCATCCTCGCTTTTGCCGCGGGCTCTGGTGAATACCGGGGACCTATTAGATTCTGCACCCTGGTCATGCGTTACACCCAGGGAAGAGCCCACCTTCCTCTCAGGAAGCTATCCTGAAACTGAGAAGAACATTTGTCTCTATTGTGCCAGCCCTAACATTTCCACAGATGCTGCTCACCTTTCGTCCGCAGCGTTGTTTTGGGTTATTTTTGTTTTATTTATCGGAAAACGCACACACCTGGAAACGTGGGAGAGGGGTCCCTATGTTAGAGAAGCCTCTCATCTTTTACCATAAAACCAATTGTCCCTTCTAGTCGTCACTGGGTCCAGGTATCCTAGTTCAAGCCTCGCTTACCTGGACACGGGCCTTGGCCTCTGGAAATTCTTGGATGCTGCCTTGGTGTCCCAGCATAACCTCCCCATGGTCCGCCTGGAGAAACCCTGGAGATCTCCTCTGTCAGTGGGGAGATCCTCAGTTATCCAGTCCGGTTCCGTACTGAACCTCTGTTCCTTCAAGTGGGGGCACTGCATAAGGAGAGACTTGCATTTTATGTATTACCTCAGTCTTCTTCATCCATTCCTCTTGGTCTCCCGTGGCTCCAGCACCATGCTCCCGAGCTCCCAACTGGCAATCGCACGACAGCACAGAACTATGCGTATGGGGCAGACAAAGTCACTGTCGTCGCTGTCCTGTGTGTGCACTGTTCGCCCGGTGGCTTTCCGCTTCTCGCGTCTTGTGACCTGTGTCTAAAGCCTGCTGAGTTGGTGTTCTTCTCCGCTCCGTTATCAAAAATTTCGGCGACGTCTTCTCCGAGAAAAAGCTGAGACATGTGCCTCCTTATCGCCCCTAATGACTGTGGCCCAATTTGACTCCTCACCCGGAACGTCTCCCTCCACGGTGGCAGGGGTTTTTACGACCCATCTATCGGTACCAAGACCTTGTGCTATGCTGCGCACTACAACAAAGAAGGTGGATAATAATAATAATAATCTTTATTTATAATAGCGCCAACATAATTCGCTAGCACTTTACAATATGAGGGTATAAATTTACAGACAAAAGACAGACAATTACACAGTGAAAGCTACTTACAGGTGAGACACAAGGTGTGAGGCCCTGCTTCGCAAGTGAGCTTCCAATCCTAAGAGGGTGCCCGTGGGGAGATACACAAGTGGGGAGGAAGTCGCTAAATTTTGACGAATGGCCTCAGCCATGCTTTATAAATATGGTGTGAGGTTTACTATATAAAATTTGGTGAATCCTGCAACCATAGACTGTACATCAAGATACAGATAAGTGCCTGTGAGTGCCCTAAGTGTAGGGAGTTACAAATAGTGTCTGTGGATAGAGAAGGGTGGTGTGGTTAACCATTATGTGGTTTTGGTAGCCTGCCTGAAAGAAGTAGTATTTCAGTCCACAGCTTAAAACTGTGAATGCGGAGGATTGTGCATGATGGTACATGTATGGAGTATGTTCCTGAAGAATAGGGTTACGAGAGCACAGCTAGCAAAATCTTGGAAGTACGGGCATGGAGGTTCGGATGATTGTAGTCTGTAGTTTTGATGTCCGTAGCCTGAGCGGAGGAGAGCGGCATGGTGGTAGACAAGATGAGGGAGGAGATTATGGGGTGCAGCACTGTTGGAGAGCTTTATGAAAAAAAAAGTGAGAGTGATTGAGTTTATGCTGTATTCTGTACTGGATGGGCAAACCATGTGCGTGACTGGTACACAGGTAAGGCTCAGTATAGCGGCTGGAGAGAAAAGACAAGCCTGGCTGCAGCATTCCAGATAGAATTGGAGGAGGGGAGAGTTTACAGAGATGAGACCGATAAGCTAGGAGTTACATAGTCAAGACGAGAAATGAATAAGAGCAACACAAATGACGAGATCTGAGTTGTTTTCCACAGTGAAAAAGACTGGATTTCTTGAGATCGTTCTTGAGGTCAAGTGACAGAGCGGTGCCAGGGAATGGAGTATATGGGTGGAAGGTCCAAACAAGTCTATAATAACCCAAGACATCGTGCCTAGCTGCCTAGGTGTTATGTGATGCCACACTACTGGAGAGAGAAATAGCAGATGGGGGTTGTTGAGAGTAGATGGGGGAAAAACAAGAAGTTCGGTTTTGAGGTGAGGTTTAGTTGTAAGATAGAGAGAGGACAAGAGATGTCAGAGACAGCGGACAGACAGTCAATGGTGTTTTGTAGCAGGGCCAGGATGTGAGGTCTCGGAAGAGGTGTATAATTGAGTGTCATCATCTTAGACCGGTGTACAAGTCACTAACAGAGTAAGCCAAATCTACTGATGGTTAGGCCAATGGGGGCTGATAGATTTGAAGAGATTGTACCAAGAACTGACCCCTGAGGACCCCTACGGCAAGAGGGAAGAGAGAGGAAGTAGAACATGCAAATGAGCACACTGAAGAAGCGTTCAGAGAGGTAGGAAGAGATACCAAGCGTGAGCAGTGTCCAGGTATGCCAATGGTGCTGAGCAGTGGCTGAGGAGAATGATGGTGATCAAAGCAGTGTCCTAACATGCTGCCATGAGGATCCAGAAGAACCAACAACGAGTATGTCCCTGAGATTTATGCAGTGAGGAGATCGTAGAGACTTTAAGCTAGAGCATTTCTGTGTAGTGTAAAGTAGTCGGAAACCTGATTGTATAGGAACCAAAGAGAGTTAGCAGAGAGATACGGATTAGGCGAGAGTAACCAAGGCGATCCAGGTGCTTAGAGATAAAGGGAAGGTTAGAGACTGGTCGTGTAGTTGGCACCAGGATGGGTCCTGCAGGAGGGTTTTTTTTTAGTAGGGGAGTTTATAGTAGCACTGTTTAAAGAGATGGAAAGATCTCAGTGGAGAGAGAGTAGGATACGAAGATTGCAGTAAGGTGAGAGAGAGGTTAGCTGGAAGAAATAGACTGAAAGGTGGTAGGAATGGGGTCGGCTAGAGCAGTGTGTGTTGGGTCTAACAGTACAGGAGAATCCTGGATACTTACTTCCGTTGTGACAAGAGCTTGAGAACAACACATCTAGAGGATGTGCCGTGGAGGGACAGCATGGGTTCTGCTTGGGGTTTTGTGATGAGATGTTATGCCAGAACTGTCAATTTTGTCTTTAAAGTGAGTGTCAGGTCCTCAGGACACCAGAGGTCAGAGACCGTGGCCTGAGCTTATAGGCCTGAAAGGGAGTGGAATGTGTGTCAAACAGGCGTTTTGGTTGATTTTGTGTAAGGTTGAGAAGAGGAGGTGAAATATTTTTGTTTGGCGCTGTGAAGGGCAGTGTGATAAGTCCTGAGCAAGTCCTATGCAAGTCCTCCTCTCCATCTGGGGCCGGGTTCTTTTTTGTAACAAAGAAGGATGGTTCCCTACATCCTTGCATTGACTACCAGGGGCTCAACAAAATTACCGTAAAGAACCATTACCCACTGCCCTTGATCACAGAACTCTTTGACCGGCTTCGGGGAGCCAAGATTTTCTCTAAATTGGATCTGCAAGGGGCTTACAATCTCATTCGGATTCGTGAGGGTGATGAATGGAAGACCGCCGTCAATACCCGCGACAGGCCATTCGAGTACCATGTCATGCCCTTTGGACTCTGCAATGCACCTGCCGTCTTCCAAGAATTTGTCAACGACATATTCAGGGATCTCCTGTACACATGTTTAGTTGTCTATCTGGATGACAACTAAACAATTCCTCGGCTACATAATTTCCGACAAGGGCCTGCAGATGGACCCAGTGAAATTGTCTGCCGCTCTACAGTGGCCACGACTTGTGGGTCTCCGAGCCACACAAAGGTTTTTGGGTTTCGCCAATTACTATAGACAGTTGATCCCACATTTCTCCTCGCTGGTATCACCTATAGTGGCGCTAACCAGGAAGAATGCTAATCCGAAGCTCTGGCCGCTGTCGGCAAAAGAAGCCTTTTCTAAGTTAAAGTCGGCCTTTGCCTCTGCACCCGTACTCTCCCGGCCAGATACGGAGAAACCGTCCTTTCTAGAGGTCGATGCCTCCTCTGTGGGGGCCGAGGCTGTGCTTACTCAAAAAGGGCCCAAAGGCAAGACCCTCACATGTGGGTTTTTTTTCCAAAACCTTCTCTGCCGCAGAAAGGAGCTACTCCATTGGCGACTACGTATTACTGGCCATCAAGCTGGCTTTGGAGGAATGCCGCAATATCTACACTGACCATAAAAACCTGCTATATCTCCAGACAGCCCAACAACTAAACAGACGCCAAGCTCGATGGACCCTATTCTTCTCCCGGTTCAATTTTCTTATTCATTTCCAGCCTGCGGAAAAAAATGTCATAGCCGACGCCCTCTCCCGTGCCTCTGACGTGATTGGGGACGAACCCGCTCCATGGCACATTATCCCTCCAGAACGGTTTATTTCTGCTGCGCCCGTAGACCTGCAAACAATTCCTCCCGGCAAGACATATGTTCGTCCGGCCCTACGGAAGAGGATATTGTCGTGTGGTCATTGCTCTCATGTGGCTGGGCACCCAGGGGTTCAGAAGTCTTGCTCCCTCATCTGCCGGTTTTATTGGTGGCCCGGTCTGACCTAAGATGTTCGTGAGTTCGTGGAATCTTGCACCACCTGTGCCCGTAACAAGTCGCCTCGTCTCAAGCCAGCAGGTCTGCTTCAGCCATTGCTGATTCCCAGCTGTCCTTGGACCCATGTGGCTATGGACTCTATCACCGATCTCCCTCCTTCCGCTGGTAATACCATTATCTGGGTGGTTACGGATCGGTTCTCCAAAATGTCTCACTTTATCCCTCTGCCAGGCCTACCCTCTGCTCCTTGTCTCGCCAGTCTGTTTTTTCAACACATCTTCCCGCTACATGGGCTTCCCTAGCACATTGTTTTGGATCGGGGGGTCCAATTTGTTTCTAGGTTCTGGCGCCCCCCCTCGCCCAACTCCAAGTGAAGCTCGATTTCTCTTCGGCCTACCATCAGTCTAATGGGCAAGTGGAGGGGGTTAATCAGACTCTGGGCTGCTACCTGCGCCACTTCGTCTCTGCACGTCAGACCGATTGGTCTAGTTTGTTACCCTGGGCCGAGTTTTCCTACAACTCTTTAGACTCGGAATCTGCCTGTGCCGCTCCCTTCTTCATTGTCTACGGACAACATCCATGCCCACCCCTCCCACTCTCGGTGCCCTCCGAGGTCCCAGCCGTAGATGGGTTGGTCCAGGACCTAACAGCCATCTGGGAACAGAAATGCCAATCTCTACTCCGGGCTTCCACTCGTACTAAGATACAAGTCGACAGGAAACGAAGACCTTCTCCAATTTTCTCTCCGGGTGACAAAGTGTGGTTGTCGGCTCGATATATCCGTCTCAAGGTCCCCAGCTATAAGCTTGGTCCCTGTTTCTTGGGACCATTCGAGGTGCTGAAACGCATAAACCCAGCGGCATATAAGCTCCGCCTTCCCCCCACTATGCCGGTCCCGAATTCCTTCCATGTCTCTCTTCTGATACCGGTCATCTTGAATCGGTTCTCTCGGGAAGTTGCCCCCCCTACTCCTGAGGCCGACGGCGCCAACGTCTTTACTGTAAAGGAGATTCTGGATATGAAGACGGTCAGAGGGAAGCGGTTTTTCCTCATTGACTAGAAGGGGTTCGGGCCTGAAGAGAGGTCCTGGGAACCAGAAGACAATATTCTGGATCGTGATATTATTCGGAGATTCCTTCAGGCCAGAAAGAGGGGGAGGCCAAAGGGGGGGGGTCCTGTTACTGGTGCCGCACCCGGGCCCCTCCGGCGTGTGTCGCCGCGACCCGAATGTCGGGCAGCAGGCACACTCGCTCTGCCAGCCAGCCAGGTCCCTGCTTACTTACCCGGCCACGCTCCTGCCGAAGCTCCTGTCTCCCGGCATGTGCGTCCCCGCCTCCTAGGGCGCGCGCTCCGGCTCTGTTACATTTAAAGGGCCAGGGCACCGGTAATTGGGTATTGCTGGTCGCTGCCCCTATTTAAGCTTGCCCCTTCCTGACACGGTTGCCGGATCTTTAGTGTCAATTGCCTATTGAGAAAGTGTTCCAGAGTCTTCCGTCATACCTTCTTGTCCCTCGACCACGAACCTTGCTGCCTGTCCTGACCTTACAGCCTGTCCCCGACTACGTCTCGTCTTACGATTTTGTACCACGCTAAACCTTGGCTGGCACCGCAGGCAAGTCACGTCAGGGGTAGCGACCTGGTAGACTCCTGCCGCACAAGTCCATCCCGCTTTGCGGCGGGCTCTGGTGAATACTGGGACCTATTTAGATTCTGTACCCTGGCGTGGCTTACACCATTGCTTGCGGTGGTCCAGTGGATCCACTACCACTGCCCGTGACAGTAAAATGGAAAGTAAAACCTGACAAGATTCCTAAAAGAGAAACCCTGACGACATTCAGTTATTGACAGCTCTGTACACACATCAATGTATTAGGCGGGGTAAAAAGGACTTTTACATTCATGGAGTTCTACCAGTATTTACTCTGCTTTTTACTTAGAAATCCTGCTCCAAATCAAATAAACCTATACAGTGGGGGAAATAAGTATTTGAAACAATGGCCATTTTGCAATTTTTCACACATACAAAGAATGGAGAAGTCTGTAATTTTATCATATGTATACTTCAACTGTGATAAGTAAAAAATCTAGAAAATCACAATGTATGGATTTTTAAATAATTAATTTGAATATAATGGCATGAAATAAGCATTTGATACAAAAGAAAAACAGAACTTCGTATTTAGTACAGAAACTTTTGTTTGCAATTACAGAGGTCAGACGTTCCCTGTACTTCTTGACCAAGTTTGCACACACTGCAGCAGGGATTTTGGCCCACTCCTCCATACAGATCTTCTCAAGATCTTTTAGATTTCTGGGCTGTTGCTGTGCTACATTGAGTTTCAGCTCCCTCCAAAGATTTTTGATTGGGTTCAGGCCTGGAGACTGGCTAAGTAACTCCAAGACCTTCTCACGAAGCCACTCCTTAGTTGCCATCGCTGACCCGCCATGATCCATCTTCAATGCCTTACTGAAGGAATGAGGTTGTTGGCCAAAATCTTGTAATACATGACCCCCATCAATCCTCCCTTCAACACAGTGCAGTTGTCCTGTCCTCTTTGCTGAAAAACACCCCCAAAGTATGATGTTTCCAGTCCTATGCTTCGCAGTTGGGACAGTGTTCTTGGGGTTATAATCATCCTTCTTCTTCCTCCAAAACTGCTAAGTGGAGTTGATCCCAAAAAGTTCTATTTTGGTCTCATCTAACCACATGACCTTCTCCCATGCCTCCTCTGGATAGTTCAGATGGTCATTTTAAAACTTTAAACAGGCCTGGACATGTACTGGCGTGAGCAGGGGGACCTTGCGTGCCCTGCAGGATTTCAACGGTAATCTTACAGACTGTGGTCCTAGCTCTATTCAGATCAGTGACCAGGACCACCTATATAGTTCTGGCTGATTCCTGACCTTTCTCAGAATCATCCTTACCCCACGAAGAGAGATTTTGCATGGAGCCCCAGAGCAAGGAAGATTGACAGTCATCTTGTGTTTCGTTCACTTCCTAATAATTGCACCAACAGTTGTTGCCGATGGAATAAAAAGCGGTAAAAAAGTCAAATAAATGCCGACGTCAGTTTCTCCCGCAAAAAAGGACCTTACATAGCTCTATATTCGGAAAAATAAAAAAATGATGGCTACTAACTATTGCTAGTTAACTATGCAAAAATATTGTTTAACACAATAAAAACACATTTTTTAAAGCACTTCATGAAAAAATATAAATTGGGTATCGCTGTTAAAAATAAAAAAACACTACTAGGGTTGCAGTATTTTCTTCACCCTGCCTTTCAAGAAATGGATTTAAAAGCTATAAAAAATTACACCAATAAAAACATCAACACAAAAAACAAGCTGCTACATACCTCTATACACAGAAAAATAAAAAAGTTTTGGCTCTCAGACTATAGCGATGCCAAAAC
This sequence comes from Phyllomedusa bahiana, assembly GCA_025379985.1. NCBI lineage: Eukaryota > Metazoa > Chordata > Amphibia > Anura > Hylidae > Phyllomedusa > Phyllomedusa bahiana. Next base: position 18,853 of record JAODAL010046119.1, on the reverse strand, counting down.
GTGTTTTACTTTTTGAATAAAAGTGTTTTTATTGTGTAAAAGCAGTAAAACATAAAATATATACAAATTGGTTATCACTGTTATCGTATCGACCTGCTGGATAAAGCTAGCATGTCATTTCTACCAAACAGTGACTGCTGTAAAAAATAAAAATAAAAAACACTACCAGGATTGATGTATTTTGTGCAAAACGCCTCACAAAAACCTTGGTAAAAAGCGATCAAAAGCATCATATGCACCCCATAATGGTACAAATAAAAATGTCAACTCATGCCACAAAAAACAAGCGCCTAATCAGCTCCATATACAGAAGAATAAAAAAGTTATGGCTTTCAGATTATGATGACATAAAAACACAATTTTTATAAAGGCATTTATGTTGTGTAAAAGTAATAAAATGTAAAATTTATATCATTGTAATTGTACCGACCGCATAGTAAAGTTATCCTGGGATTAATACCGCATGGCAAACGCTATGAAAATTAAGTCCGAAAAACAATGGTGGAACTGCGTTTTTCCCCCCTATTTTCATGGACAATGCTAAAAAAAAACCTGTGGATCACTTGTGTACCCAAATTGCACAGTACACCCCTAGAAAAGATCCAAGAGCGATGTTAAAAAACCAAAATGGGTCGACTTCTGGAACGTTTCACCTGTTCCGTTACTTTGGGGGCTTTGTAATCGCGACATAGCCCCACCAAAATCTGCGTTCCAAAAACCAAATAGCGCTCCCTCCCTTGTATGCCCTGCCATCTGCCCAAACAGCAGTTTACATCCACATATAGGGTATTGCTGAATTTGGAAGAAATTGTGTAACAAATTTTGGGGTGACTTTTATTCCCAGGGTTCCTTTTAAAAAAATTAAACATTTGCAGTTAAATTGCAGATTGTTGGAAAAAATATTTTTTTCATTTGAACAGCCTCTTTGTCAAGCTGACAAAGAGGGTGTTAGCCTCGAAACGTAGCAGACATGCTACAGGGAAAGGATTATGGCAGCTACTGCTCCTAATAGGCTAACAGCTATGGATTGACTGCTCCACACAGGACAGAACAGTAAGAATGTTCTTACACTTCTGCCATAATCTTGATTGAAGTGATTTATACTGTGATTAGAAGATATTTTGGAAATTGTGAATAAACGCAAATATTTTAAAGAAATAATTGACAAGAGAATATTTTGCAATTGAATATTGCATAAAGAAAATATTGATTTGTTGGGTGGTTTCATATAGACATGGAAGATGTATAGCGGAGAGGGACCTCTGAACACCACCATTGCACAGTATACAAGTTTAAGTGCTTTTATAATATAGTGGATTTTACATACCACAGGCCTGCATTCAGTCTAGACAGTCTTCTATGAACTCAGAGCACTGATCTCTTCTCCTCTCACAGCTGGTTTGTTACAGTTGAATCCAGTCTTCTATGAACTCATCCAGAGCAGCACAGATCTGTCTCCCTTCTATGTTTACACAAGTCACCGATGCACAATTCTGCTGTTTTCTGATTGTAGAAGTAGTTGCAGTGTCAATGGGGAGCTCCTAGCTGTATAAAGTAAAATTTTTGCCGGCCCCTTACACGCAGGAGCATTAGGCACTGAGGCACAATTCTGCTGTTTTCTGATTGTAGAAGAAGCTGCAGTTTCAATGAGGAGCTGGTGACTGTATAGAGTGAAATTGTTGCCGGCCGCTTATTCTGAGTGAGAGAGGCAGGAATGCGCGCTCCAGTGAATATGACCAGGGGCCGAACAGAATGTAAATTAGTAGAGCCATCAGCCAATGAAATGCAAGGAGGTGAGATCTGACCGGCACTGGGGAGCAGTGTTTACAGAAAACGAAGATAAGGGATCCTGTGAAAACAAGACAGCTTTGCAAATGACATCCAATTGCAAAGTTGCTTGTTTTCACTGTCCCCTTATTCTGAAGACCATTTAATGTAATGATACAACCCCTTTAAAGACTTTAATGACATATCAATAGGATACGCTATTAAGGTCTGATAGGTGCTGGTCCCTCCTTTGGGAAAGGGCCCCGAAAGTCTCAGCTAAAAGTGGAAAGATAGTGATGGTCACGCACAACTCTCCATCTTGTTCATTAGGAGTTGTGAGTACAACCAAACACACTGCTAACCTGTACTTGGAACTCCTATAGATAGAAAGGAGAGTCAAAAGCAAACGTGACCATCTCTCCATTCTGAGATGACACTTTTGGGCACCTGTTCTCCAGATAGATGTAGGTTCCAGAGGTGGGAACCGCACCTATCAGACTGGCATATTCTATTGTTAAAGTCTATGGTGGAACAACCCTTTAATGTGACAGTTTCGTCCACATGGCTTATCAGCCAGCCGAGAAATAGTAACTCTGTCTTTGACTGACTGGGTCTACCTACATTATGTAATACATGGTGGCTCACACTAAATGGACAACATGACATTCTACTGTGGATAATATGCTATTCATTTGTTTGCCCTCAGGGGTTACTTCATCTAATGATAATCTAGTAATAAGGTACAAGTGAACCAATGTATTTTAGCTTTATGACCTCTGTCATTCATTATATCCAGGTCACACATTACTTACAATATTTTGATAGAGCCATATGACCAATTCATTAGTAAAAGGTAACAAGGTGGTTTTAATGAGGTGAGTAAGCTTCTACATAGCAAGTCTCTGCACACAGGTACAAGGGCCAACAATAAAGAACATGTTCATTTTATCTGGAAATGTCAAATCAGCTTTGCTATTATAGATGACTTTTCAATTGCTCATCTTGGCCGTGTCTAAACCTTAATTATTTTTATGTCATCTTTTCAGAACAGATATCAATACTGCAGCTTTCCACAGTGTTTCTGTGTTACAACATAAGAACGAATTTGTATTTCATTAAACAATATAGCAATTAGACATGTCATGTAGGCATGAAAGATGTCACAAAATTTACATATCATAAATCAGAGGTAATTAAGTTTTTTTTTAACATCTGTCTGTACAATGGACATATCAGAAAGGTGCGTGTCACTTACCTGGGGGATGTTGCTAGGATTATAAAACTTTCAGGGGGCACGGGCTCTCCGTGTTACATTTTGCTCAATAAGGATGGGTTCACACAGCATTGTTGAAGCCACATCATGAACTGCGACATGCATTTTTACGGAGAAAAAAACGTATGTTCCTGTCACTATTTTTACCTGTATTCCATGTAAATACAGTCCATCACCTCAGCAGTACACCGTACAATGAAAATCAGTGCAGACAAATTTACTTTTTCAAAAGCATGCATCTATGTATGATGGTATAATACCTTATAAATAACAGTCATAAAGTTACCAAATAATACACCTATACGTGGAGCAAGTATACCATATGAATTATTGTTATTAAAATATCCCACAATACCAAGACCTGATAATCCTACTACCTAAGGTCCAAATAATACTGCCAGACCATGACCAAATGCGAGCACCACATGAGTACAAGTGGTATACAGGCATTCTGCAGGTAATTGATTATAGTACAGTTGTCACGTTTTCTAACACAGAGGTTAGAAACGTTGGGTTTTGCAGATCCTCTGGGCCACCGCGAGCATAGCTGGAATAGCTCACGGTGGTAGCCGATGTGCAGGACAGGACACAGCAGCGAATAGCCATAGATAGGTAACGCAGTCCCAGGCAGGTAGCGGACCTGGTACAGCAAAAGATAAAAGCAGGTAGTAGCAGACTAGTACAACGTCAGGAACAGCAGGAAACAGACGAGCTGGATTGTGCAGGGTTAATGCAGGTAACTTGAGGGTTAAGTCAGCAAGAGCTCAGCAAACAGGGGTAAAGCTCCAAAGAAGAACTCCAACAAACTGACTCTGGACCAAGGGCAGGAAGTTACTTAAGTAGCCAGGGGTCACAGGTCACGGAGCAGGTAATTGGGACACTGTCCCTTTAAATACCAGGAAGCTGCCACGAGGAAGCGCACACACACGGCAAGCAAACCAGAGAGGACAGAGACAGGTGGGATTGCGGACACAGGGAGCCACAACGGTCACACAAGCCAGGCCATGAACCGCAGCATGATCCGTGACAGCAGTTACAACCAGTGACTCACAGGTGTTGTCTTCTGTGATTGGACTTGTTCTCTTCTCCTTTTTTTTAGCCTTTCGGCCTAGACCTCCATGATGACTTCTCCTGGCCACAACTTGTTTCTGCAGAATTTTCCACAGAAACATTAGAGAATCATCACTTTTCCAACACCACTCTTCCCCACCTCTGTACACACTTCCCATGGAGTGATAGGTGGAGGTGAGTGTGCATGAGGCGTTATAGGTTAATAGGTGCGGGTTGTATTTTTTGTTGGCACTAGGCAACATAACACACTGGTTGAGGGGAGGGACCATCGTTTTTAGCCAGAACCCTCTGGAGATTGCTCTACAGCTGTGGTCTGTACCTCCTCCCACCAATTTTCATATTGTGTATCCTGAACTCTCTTGCATCACCCAGAAGATGAACTGCAATAATGATCTTCAAAGAGTGCAGGGAACTGAGCTTAGAGCTGCCATGTTTTTTGTAGTGTTTCTATTCTTCTACAGGTTTTCCTTTTTGACTACATCGACCTGTAGGACTACATCAGATTTGTCTGACTAAAGTTGGATCCATTTCTTAAATAGAATGGTCAACGAGGGATAGTGTCAGGGATTGTTTATTTACATAAAGTGTTTTTTGTTGTTTGTGTTTTTATCTTCCATTTCATTCCAGCGTTAGTTATGGAGGTTTTGAGAGATGCCTCTCTGTTAAAATCACTAGGGCTTAGTGTCAGCCAGTATTTTGTCACCTCAAGGCTGAGATTAACCCCCTGTCACTATTACCCCAGTATCCAATGCACAAGGAGGTACTGGGAAGAACCAGGTTACCATCAGAAGCAGACCTTCTAATGTAATGATTTGCAGCTGTGGCAGCTGCAAGCTGGTATTCTTAGGATGGGAAGGGCCTAATATCCATGGATCTTAGCATACTGATAGTAGAAACCTGCAGCTGCTGGTTTTACCACGGCTGGTCATGAAAAATGGGGGACCACATGTTTATTTTAACTATGTTTATCAAAAATATTCAAGAAAATTATAAAAAAAAAACGATTTGGGGTCCCCCCCCATTTTTTATTGCTGGCCAAGGTAAAACTGGCAGATGTAGGCACACATTTTCAGAATGGGAAGGTCCATAGATATTGGTTCCTTTCAACTCTAAAAGCAGTCATCCCAGAAGTAGACCATAACATTAGAGGGTCCACTTTTCAATGGTAACGAACGGTACCTGACTTTTTCAGTACATAGGCGTTTAGTGTCAGCTTTGGGGTAACAAAAAGCACAGCTGGATGACACCAAGCCCTAGTGCTAGTAATGGAGAGGCATCTGTCAGACACCTCCATTACTGGCATTAGAATAAAATGGTAAAGAAAACAAAAACAACGGAAAATGTTTTTTTTAATTAAAATAAACACTTCCAAACAACATCCCTTGTTGGTCATTTTATTAAAGAAATAGTTCCAGCACTGGTCTGACATAATGCAATAAAGCAGTGTTTACATGCAATTATCCAACAAGTAAATGTTATGATTCCTTGTTGTGTCAAAATTTTTTCACTTCTAAAAATAAAATCTATAAAATAAGGTCCCATCTGTGTTTGTAATTTGTCGTATGTGGTTTACCTTATAACATGTTATTGTTAAAAGCAGCATGTGGGTCGCAACTAGGGATGAGCGATTATAATAGACAAAGTTGAAATCGGCATGGTTTTAGGTTGATCGGAAATTTCCGATCACGCGATAATTTAGGTGAGAATCTGCGCATAACCTATTACTATCACGCCATTTTCGGCGCTTCATGTCATTTTGTCGGCCAGCAAATAAGCTTAGAGCATAGAGCAGTGTGAGCTGGGTGTGTGACGTCATGACTGTGATGTATATGGTTGTCATTGGCTGGAAAAATCATATGACCTCGTTTTGCATAGAACAGCGCTTCCTGTTCAGCATCAGTGTGTCAGTGTCTCTCATTAGAGCAGGACGTGTGCTAGATCTCTCCTCAATACAGCTCAGCTCAGGTCAGAGACACAGTTCTCTTTATTCACACAGACAACTATGCTTTTAGATGTGAACATTAAAACATAGGTAGATTAGAGAATTTCAGCTCTTAGTTAGTTAGACAGAGACTTTTTAAAGAAGCATCTAGCGCTGTACAGCTAGGGTGCGGGCGAACACAGACAGACAGACAGGCAGGCAGGCAGGCAGGAAGGCAGGCAGGTTTTTGAAAGGAGAGTGTATATTGTGCAGCCCAGACTCTGCTTTGAACCTGCATTTAAATGGCTTTTTTTTACCAGTTTTTGGCCAGCACACCTCGCACCTGAGGTGAAATAATATCTTTTATTTTGTGCAGCCCAGTTTGGTTCAAAGACCCACCGTGTACTTACATAAGGATACAGAAATTTTCTAGTAACTGCTGTTGTATTTCATAGGTGCAAAACCCACCTTTTATTATCCGTATACATTTTAATTAGGTGTTTTTCACTTTGGCGCAGCCCATATTTTTTCAAAGACCCATCTTGTACTTATATTAGGATACAGAAATTTGCTAGTAATTGCAGGTGTATTTAATAGGTGAAAAACCCACCTTTTTATTATCCGTATACATTTAAATGAGGTGTTTTCACTTTGGCGCAGCCCATTTTTGTTCAATGACCCATCTTGTACTTATATTAGGATACAGAAATTTGCTAGTAATTGCAGGTGTATTTCATAGGTGCAAAACCCACCTTTTATTATCCGTATACATTTTAATTAGGTGTTTTTCACTTTGGCGCAGCCCATTTTTGTTCAAAGACCCATCTTGTAATTATATTAGGATATAGAAATTTGCTAGTAATTGCAAGTGTATTTCATAGGTTCAAAACCCACCTTCTATTATCCGTATACATTTTAATTATGTGTTTTTCACTTTGGCGCAGCCCATTTCTGTTCAAAGACCCATCTTGTACTTATATTAGGATACAGAAATTTGCTAGTAATTGCAGGTGTATTTCATAGGTGCAAAACCCACCTTTTATTATCCGTATAACATTTAAATAGCTGTATTTCACTTTGGTGCGGCCCAGTTTTGTTCAAAGAGCCACCTTGTAGTTAAATTTGAATACAGAAATTTTGTGGTAACTGCAGGTGTATTTCAATGGTGCAAAACCCACCTTTTATTATCCGTATAACATTTAAATAGCTGTATTGCACTTTGGTTTGCCCCAGTTTTTTTTTTTTAAATAGCCACCTTTTACTTAAATTTGGATACAGAAATTTTGTAGGTACTGTTGGTGTATTTCATTGGTGCAAATTTTCTAGCAACTGTTCTCGTTTGTCATTGCTGCAAAAAACACAATTTCTCATCCGTGTAACTTCTGAATAGTTTTATTGCGCTCGGTGAATCTCAGTTTGGCGCAGATAGCGCACTTGTATGATATTTTATTGAAAACTATCAATGCCTAGTCCTGCTGGGCTGTTGTATATCCCTGGGACTGAAGGAAGAACACTGTTGATTTTGTCTTATGGTTCTTCCACCAGACCGCATTTCACAGGTATTCGCTAGAAACAATTCAGTTTCTAATCCTAGTTGGCTGTAGGAAATTAGATGGATTTAAGAATAGCTGTGATTTGCCGTCTTTCAATAAGAGACTGTCAAAAACTCTTCCATACCTTCTTAAATTTTTATCTTTCTGAACATGGAGCAAAATGCAGGTAGTAAGCGAGCAAAGAGGGGTGTAGGACATGGAGGTAGAGGTACGAGAGAAGGTACTGGCTGGCGACAACACGCAAGCCAGTGGATCGTCGGTTGCAGGACTGTCAGGCCTGTCATCGCTGGGTCAGGGCCCTGTGAATCTCAGTAACGAACAGCGTCGCCAATCTGTTCTTCAGTGGTTAATGCAACCTGCATCCAGCAGTCTTACTTTCTCATCCACCCAGTCACGGCCACAAATGTCGTCATCAGCATCGTCAGCATCCGTCTAACATGAAGCGAAGGCAGCCCAAATGTCAACTCGTGTACCCACCACTGTGGATAATCCATTTTCTGAAGACCTCTTTGATGACAAAATGCGGTTGGGGTCAGAAGGCATGTCAAAAGATCAAGAGGCCAAAGAGGATGATTTTGTCTGCTCTGACGCCCAGTTACTGATGCCATCAGAGGAGGAGAAGGAAGCCGGTCAATCGGCAAATATCCCGGGCGGTCGGCAACGCCTTGCAGTGCCTGTTGCTCGTAGCCTGCAGCTCCAGGATGCAGAATATCAGGACGAGGAAGTCACCTGTGTTGATGTTGATGATGACGACATTGCGGATCCAACGTGGTCTTTTCAGCAGAATTTGCTTGCGAGCGATTCATCACTGGACGAGGAGGAAGACGATGGGGTAGTGTCAGTATGGCTCCCGCCTCAAAAAGGGAGAGGGCGGTTGAAAAAGTCTGCTGAGATTATTCCGCCAGCCACGATCAGCGGAAACACCGCTCCTAGCTTATCGCCGTCGAAAAGGTCCAGGACCTCTCAAGCCTGGGACTTTTTTGAGCAAGGCTCTGATTCATCCAGCGATGTCATATGCCACCTTTGCCGTAAACGCATCAGTAGAGGCAAGAATCTTAGGTGTTTAACCACCACCAACATGTCTAGTCACACGCGCAAATGCTGAGTTGAAATGGAGGGAACACTTTGCCAAAAAAGGCCACACCGATGCCGGGCTTCCAACCACTCACTATGTTATTAATTGCACTTAGTGCTCTCGTGCTAAAGCAGCATCATAGCAGGACCCCCCCTGCTTCAATAGACTGTACACAAAAAGTTTGATGCTGTCCGGGAAAATGTTCAATTTCACGTATTAAAATTCTTTCTTCTTATTTATTATAAATGTAAATAGATAAATAGCGTTAATCTTTACGACAAGGTTTTGAAAACCGTACCATGAAGTAGAAAAGAAAGCACGAAGAATTAAGCTGAAATTCAGCGAGTCCTATCCGGATAAGGATGGAGATATACCAAGCCAACCAGCCAAACGAGGAGTGAACTTGCCCAAAACCGTGACTATGAGAGTAGTTGCATTTTGGGGCCCGAAACACGCAACGTTTCGGAGACACGCCCCCTTTCTCAAGCGGTTTAAGAAAGGGGGGCGTGTCCTCCGAAACGTTGCGGTGTTCGGGCCCAATGCAACTAACTTCTATAGTCACGGCTTGGGGCTAAGTTCTATCCTCGTTTGGTGGTTGGCTTGTATATCTTCATCCTTATCGGATTGGACTCGCTGAAATTCAGCTAAGTGCTTCGTGCTTTTCTTTTCTACTTGCATGGTACGGTTTTCAAACGCTGTCGTAAAGATTACGCTATTTATCTATTTACATTTATTAATAAATAAGAAGAAAGAATTTATACGTGTATTGTACATTTTCTGGACAGCATCTACTTTTTGTGTACGGGCTTCCAACCACTGTCACACCCTCTGTCTCCGCCTCCTCCTCCTCTGCCACCACCACCAAGCGTACCTAGCTGCCCATGTCTCTCAGAGTCATGATCAAGGATCGGCCTCCGCTTCTGCCTCCGCCGTCGCCCGAGTACCACCAGCACACCAGAGACCCATCCTACCCTTCCCCTTCCACCAGTTTGATGACCTGCACGCCGTACAGCGGCCAGTCTAGCAGCCAGCCTTCTGTTACCAGGTTTGGGAGCAGAAGAAACACTTTAACCCATACCATCCCAAGCCAAAAGCCTGAATGTCGGCATTGTCAGGCCTTTGGCCTTGGAAATGTTGCCTTTCCGTCTGGTGGACACAGATGGGTTCTGCCACATCATGGCCATTGCCTGCCCCCAATACCAGATGCCGAGCAGGCACTTCTTTTCCAGAACAGCCATCCCTGCCCTGGCCAGCTACGTGTCATCTAAAATTTCAAGCGCGTTGTCTGCATCTGTGTCCAGCAAAGTCCATCTGACCACCGACACATGGACTAGTAAGCACGGCCAAGGCCGCTATATCTCTGTGACAGCTCACTGGGTGAGCTGGGTGGATGTCTCTGGTGGTGACGATGGCTCTCAGGCTCGGCGCACACTCTTCAAAATCGCAGGGATGGTGCAGGGTTCTTTCCCCCAAGGTCCTCTGGTGGCATCACGTGCCCAGAGAGACCAGGCCGTGTTGAAATTAATCTGTCTTGCAGACCGTCAACACACAGGTCAGGAGCTGTGGATGGCTCTTTGCATCGAGACCGAGCGCTGGCTGGGTGACTAGAACCTTGTGCCAGGCAAGGTGGTGTGCGATAACGGTCAAAATCTGCTGGCCGCCCTTAAAATCGGTAGGCTGGAGAACATCCCTTGCCTGGCACATGTCATGAACCTTGTCGTCCAGAAATTTCTAAAGTGCTACCCTGGTCTGGACTGCCTGCTGAGGAAGGCTCGAGGTCTGAGCTCACTCTTCCACCATTCGCACCCTGCTTCGTCCCGCCTGGTTGCGTTGCAGCGTCAGCTCGGCCTCTCCGTCAACCGTCTCATTGTTGACGTGACAACACGCTGAATTCCACCCTCCACATGCTCCAGCGATTGTGGCAGCAGCGCAATGCTGTCTCACAGATCAAAAAGAAAAATTCCTAAAACAATAATCTTTAATAGATATGCATAAAAATAATTATACTTTATATATAATAATGGCCTCACACAAATAGCCACTAAAAAAATATGCAACTGTATATGTATAAAGTACCCGGTGTATATCAGTACCTGAATACAAAAGCAAGTGGACAATATCTAGCTAATCACAGCAAAAAAGACATTGTACCAAATACCTATTAGCAGGGAGAAGTGCCCCTATAAGAGGGAGGAAAATGTGGTCAAAAACTCACGGTTCTGAAGACCTTGTACGAAGTGACACATGACCTGACAAGCAGTGGTGTGGACATCGGGGTGTTGAGCCACCGAGAGTGGAGGCAGGTGAAAGAGCTCTGCACCATCCTTGCCAGTTTTGAAGAAGCCACTAAAATGGTCAGTGCGGACATTGCCCTTGTCAGCATGAGCATTGTGGTGATCTTAGTTCTGGAACGATCGTTGGACACTCTGAAACATCAGGTCCCACCAGCGACGGAGGAGGAGACGGACACAGATGCGGACACAGAGCCTTTCTCTCCGTCGAATCCAGAAGGCCCGACAGTTTCACAATTTTATCGGTCTTCATTAGGCAGTGGTTCGGGTCAGGGCTAGTGCAAGGCGTGCCTCAGCTCTCAGGGTGCATCATTGAGGCAAGTCAGGGACTGTGTTGAAGCTGTGCCGGAGGAAGCGGAGGAGGAGGAGGAGGAGGTATTCCTGGACACCGACGTTACCAACATCCCTGCCTTGGAAAGAGGTTGGCACAAATTTGAGGCGGAGGAGGAAGATGAGGAAGATCAGTTTGCCAGTGCCCTCGACCCAGAGGCTTGGAAATCAAGGCTCATCTCTCACATGAGTGCTTGGAAGCTCCATTTCCTCCAACATGATCATCGCATTAAGGCCATCAAAATAAACAACAGTTACTGGGTGGCCACCCTCCTCGATCCCCGGTACAAAGCAAAACTCAGCACTTTCCTTCCACCCACCCAAATAGAGAGTAAAATGCAGGAATTGGAGACCGTGCTGATTGATCAACTGGAGACATCTGTTGCGTCTGCTTCACATTCTTCAAATGTCACGGTGGAACAACGTCAGCAACGTGATAGCAGTAGAGTGCCAAGTAGCCGTAGCGGCAGCAGCAGGCTTTGTGGCAGAAGCCTAATGGGTGACCTCTGGCAATCTTTACTTACCACCTCACCAATGCATGTAATGCAGGGCACACATACAACAGACAGAGACCGGCTTAAGATCATGGTGCACGACTATCTGCGTCTCAACACCGATGTTTTTGGATGTGCTCTGGACCCAATCGACTTCTGGGTATCCAAAATGGATGAATGGCCCGAGCTCGCTCGCCACGCCATAGAGTTGTTGTCCTGCCCAGCAGCAGCGTCATATCTGAGCGGACCTTCAGCACAGCTGGAGGAGTCATTACAGACAAACGCATCGGCTTTCCACAGATAATTGTGGATCGTTTGACTTTCATCAAGATGGAATCAATCATGGATCTCTGATGATGTTGTGGCCCCAATTGCCGAGGTCACGATTAGTTGCCGGTCTACTTCACATTCCTCTTCCAAAAGAAATGGTCCTCTTGAAAACTTTTTTTTAAATTGAGCATTTCTTACTGCAATTTTTATTCTCAGTTCCCAAAGGGTAATTTTGCTGGTTTTGCGGTGAGGAGACTGTAAGAGACACCAAGGTTTCATGAAAAAAAACGTATTCCATTTACTCACTTTATCTTTAGTATTTTTCACATTGTCAATGGTTTTGGGTTCATGGGGCTGTGAGATAAGGCTATAATCATGGTCCTTTGGAACAGAAATGTGGCTTCTAAGTGGCATTTCTCCCTCACAATTTTTAACAGTGGCTGAGAAGTCATTTTTATTATTTTTTGGGTCATGATGCTGTGAAATGCAGCAATACTACATTTCCTATTCTAAAAAATGTGGTTTCTAACAGACATTTGCTCTTCAAAAGTGTCAAGAGTGGCTCAAGGGTCATGTTTTGAATTTTTGGGGACATGTTTCTGTGAAATGCAGCTATACTACAGGTCCTATTATAAAAAAAATGTGGTTTCTAAGAGACATTTGTTCTTCTCAATTGTCAAGAGTGGCTCAAGGGTCATGTTTTGAATTTTTGGGGGCATGTTGCTGTGAAATGCAGCTATACTACAGGTCCTATTCTAAAGAATGTGGTTTCTAACAGACATTTGTTCTTCACAATTGTCAAGAGTGGCTCAAGGGTGATGGTGCTGTCACAAACAGGAATAGGTAGGACACTGTTAATGGACACATATTGCAAAATGACTTGTTTTTGCAAGATCTTTAACATAGCTAGCAATTCCTGTAGTGACACAACCCATTTAATACAATTAAAAAAGAGAGAAACAAAGACGTGGTGGGATTCCATACTAAAAATGGTGGTTGAAAGACTCCTTTTTCCGACACTTTTTAATCTGTGGGTCAGACGGGTTTAAGGGTCATGCTGCGTTCCAGGACAGCGATAGTCAATGTCCAGTTCAAGTAAAATGATGGTTCAAATCATACTGCCTTCTGGCACTTTTTAATTTGTGGCTCATGCAGGTTTAAGGGTCATGCTGTGGTACAAGACAGGGATAGTGAATGGTCTGTGACTTTTTTTCTGTGACTTTTATAACCTAATTGTGTTGCCTAAGATGTAGCACGTATCCATTTTACTGTTGTGGATGTTAATTCCAGCTTCTCCAGCCCTGTTCGGGTGTAAGAATGAAGGTGTTGTTCCTCTCCCATAGACTTTAATGGTCATTGGCGATAATCTGTTATCAACTATCGGATATCGGCATGATAATTGACGATATCGACTATCGATCCGATGACGATAGATGATGCAATCGCTTATCACTAGTCGCAACACCAATAAACTTTCGAAACATGTAAATAACCACTGGTTCAAAATAAAAAAATAAGAAACTTATCCACAGCCTTCTGAAACATTTTGATTCATAACATATAGATGACCCCGACCCCTTTTTACTGTATTCAACCAATTAAGTGTATTTATCAAGGCATCTCAAATCAGAATCAAAGTTTTATTAACTGTGAGATGTTCTGGATCTATGAATGAAATACTTTGGCCCCCTATGGGCTTATTGAAGCCCAGGAAATGATCCAATAATCATTTTTATATGAAATATATTTTCTCATGTATTATTTTCCTTATTTCTTCTTTTTTTGTTCATCATTTGGATCTATTACATTTTTTTAGAGCTGTAGATAAATTGCACATTTTCTCAGGATTATATATTCTGCATGAAATTCCATTGAGGTTTTTAAAAAACTTCTTTTTAAGAACGGCTTGCCTTCGCGTGCTTTCACACAGTGCGTTTTTGGTGCATTTTTGATACGTCTTTTGGATTCATTTTCTGTGCAGAAATGTACAACATTAATTGCTGTGCCTTTCTGCAAAAAAAATGCATCTAAAAAATGCATCAATAACATGACCGCTTTTGATGCATTTTTCGTATGCGTTTTTTGTGCAGAAAGGCACAGCAGTAAATGCTGTAATAATAATAATAATAATAATAATAATAAATCTTTATTTACATAGCGCCAACATATTCCGCAGCACTTTACAATGTAGAGGGGATAATTACAGACATTACACATTAAAAGAACTTACAGATGAGACACAAGTTGGGCCACATATATGAAACGATTTTGGTCTAAAACTCACTTTTTTCCCCATAGAAACCTATGGGCAAAAAAGAGAGTTTTAGACCAAAACCGTTTCATACATGTGGCCCCCGTGTGAGGACCCTCCTCGCGAGAGCTGTACATTTCTGCACAAAAGAAAACGCAGCTGCGTGTGAAAGCACCCTTCGAGTGTCATGGAATAAACTTGTTCATTTAGATTAACTACATGCATCACTCTGAGGCTCACCCATTTTGCATAATCACTATTCTTTCCAGTGGCTCCTGATAAGCCTTCTGTCACTCAGCTTAAGGCGAGGTTCACACGGCTTATTCAAGCCGTAATTGCGGGTCGGATTTCGTCCGCAATTACGACTTGAGTACGGGGCGGGGGCTGCTTGGAGGCCCCATAGACATGCATTATCCATGACGCGTATCCCGCCGGGATAATGTGCATGTCACTTTCTACCCGCCCGCCGTATTCGCCGAGCGGGGCGGAGAGATGGAATCCATAGTTCTCTATGAGAACTGTGGATTACCGGAATGCCTGGCACGGATTTCAGCCGTACTGCAGCGAAGTACGGCGCGCAATATAGCTGGAATCCGTGCCCGAAATAAACCGTGTGAACGGCCGCTAACACCATGGGTCTGCACACACAGTCTTGTAGCAAGATGTAGTGATCTTGCAATCTGGGTAACTAATTTGTAACAAACCTTTCCTTTTGGATATTGCTCAAAGCAATATCATATGTATGCTACACGTTTGAACATTGTGCTTTTCACACACAACTATCACAGGTGTCTTCTATTTGTATGGTGAGATCATTTATTGATCCTTCTCTGATTTAATTTATAATAATGGAAAAGGGAAACAAAGTTATGTTGCAAATAATACACTCACCGGCCACTTTATTAGGTACACCTGTCCAACTGCTCGTTAACACTTAATTTCTAATCAGCCAATCACATGGCGGCAACTCAGTGCATTTAGGCATGTAGACATGGTCAAGACAATCTCCTGCAGTTCAAACCGAGCATCAGTATGGGGAAGAAAGGTGATTTGAGTGCCTTTGAACGTGGCATGGTTGTTGGTGCCAGAAGGGCTGGTCTGAGTATTTCAGAAACTGCTGATCTCCTGGGATTTTCACGCACAACCATCTCTAGGGTTTACAGAGAATGGTCCCCGAAAAAGAAAAAACACCCAGTGAGCGGCAGTCTGTGGGCGGAAATGCCTTGTTGTTTGCCAGAGGTCAAAGGAGAATGGGCAGACGGGTTTTCGAGTGATAGAAAAGGCAACAGTGACTCAAATAGCCACCCGTTAAAACCAAGGTGGGAGAAAAGGAGCATCTCTGAACGCACATTTACGGCGTTTCTTTGAGGCGATGGGTACAGCAGCAGAAGACCAACACGGGTGCCACCCCTTCAGCTAAGAACAGGAAACTGAGGCTCCATTTGCCCCAAGCTCATCCGGAAAATTGGACAGTAGAAGTTTGGGGAAAAAACGTTGCCGGGTTTGGGATGAGTCTCGATTTTGCTGCGACATTCGGATGGTTAGGGTCAGAATTTGGCGTCAACAACTTTGAAAGCATGGATCCATCCTGCCTTGTATCAACGGTTCAGGTTTGGTTGGTGGTGGTGTCATGGTGTGGGAATATTTTCTTGGCACTCTTTGGGCCCCTTTGGTACCAACTGAGCATCGTTGCAACAACCTTGTTGAATCTATGCCCACGACAATTGAGGCAGTTCTGAAGGCAAAAGGGGGCCAACCGTTACTTAGAAATGGTTGTACCAAATTTAAAGTGGCCGGTGAGTGTATACTGCTATGGTTTTTTAGTTTGATGTATTTAGGGCGACATGTATGAATCCTGACACTCACAGGCCAGTTCTAAATAGCTTTAAAGGGGTTTTTCCACGATGTAATGTTGACGTGGGATCCTCCAAAATGGGTATTTAATCACTTTTCTAAATTTTTATGTGATTCAAAAGTGAAGACTCTGAGAGCTACAGCATTGCTCCAGTCCCCTTAGTTACCTGAAACTTGCATTAGACAGGGACCAGAGGAGCTGACAGGACGCGCTTGCGTGAAAACACTTTCTTATCTTGTTGAAGGGAAAATGAATGAGCTTCAAGGGGCTTTGGAGAAAGTGCAGTGTATGAGCCTATGTCTTGCTTTTAGAGAGAATCAACTGTTTTTTTAAAGTTATTATTTGATTTAATTTTTGAGACGCTCCCTTATTCCTCACTCTCTGCTCACCACCTCCCTCTCTCCCCTGCAGCGTTCATGACTCAGCATGATGTGTTTAGATTCTACTCCCCTTTAAGTTAGTGTAGAATGCATCAGAATATATGAACCTGTTCTTCTGCAGTTCATACATACAGGCGCATTGTAGTGCCAAAACGACAAGTCTGGCTCAGGCACCAGCTTTAACCTGGTCTGGCTGTTCTAACTGTTCTGCAACTAGATTTGGTGTCAAAGAATCATAAATGTGTCTAATCCTATGAATGTCATGCAATGCGCCCCCAGAACACCCCCTAATCTTTGGTGCATTAGAAAGTGTCTTTGGCGCATTACAAAGGCACTTATCGCACCAAAGTTTGGAGCGCACCTGTTCATACATTCTTTTTGGTTCAAAGTACACCAGAAAACTGGTGCAGCTCCGTTCATGCATGTCATCCTTAGTGTATATATAACAAGTGTTTTATGATGTAATAAGCATTTCTAACATTGATCTGACCTTTGCTAACACTAATCTGCTGGAGTCTCATTTTCAATTATTGCGTCAGTTGTTTCCTAAGATGCTCACTATAACTTGTCGCATATGTATGGTTTTTGTATATACCTGATGAGGCTTGCTAGTAAGCAAGCGAAGCTCGTTGCAATTGTTCTTTTATTTAAGATAAATTCTGACATTTATTTGTTTGGAATCTATTGCTGGATTTCCTGTTATGTCACTTTTATATATACAGTATATGCTTTTTAAGCAGTATTGTAATTTGATTACTGGATCACCCGAGTGCCGTGCTTTTGGTCCGTGCTCACCCTGATCATTGTTTCTGGGTGTAAGTAAATTAGTGCAATAAAGCTGATATAGTCCAAAATGGAAACCTGCAAAAAACACAGAAACACTACACACACATATATAGATGAATAACCTATCCAATGCCCAGGAAAGCATGGTGATGCCCCATTCCCCACAACAACTGGCTTTCCTATGATAGGAAATCTGAGTGCCTACTGTGGGGGATAGGGAGTCCCCCATCATTTTTATAAAGGCCCTCATTAGGTAGGGAGGTGTATAGACCCCCAGTAGTAATGTATAAAGCCCACCCCATTAAGTGTGTAGTTAGATATTTGGGCCCTGCAGTAAGTAGGTATATAGCCCCAAGGAAGGTATATAAGTCCCCTGAGTCAGTAGCTATGTATATAGGTCCCCTTGGTAGGTAAGTATATAAATCCCCAAGTAGGTAGAACGGTATATAGGACCCCCTGTAGATAGTTTATATAGCCCCTGCAGTATCGCTATCATAAGTCCACCCAGTAAGTAGGTAGATAAATAAGTCCCCCCCGTCAGTAAGTATTCATATAGGGCCCTCCTTTGGGTAGGTAGGTATATAGGCATTTCAGTAACTAAGAAGGTATATACAACCCCCAGTAGGTTGTTAGGTATATAGGTCCTCTTGGTAGTTAGGTAGTTATATAGGTCCCAAAATATGTAGGTAGGTAGGTATATAGGTCACCCCATATGTAAGTATAGCCCACAAGTAGTTTGGTAGGTATATAAGTCCTAGCCCCATATTAAAAATACAAAAATAATACTTCCCTCTCCCTGTTCCCCCCTAGAACAACTCCCTCCTTCTTGTGTTCAGCACAATAAGCATGATGTCATATGCTGCTCCCAGCGCAATTGGCGTGATAACATTCCAACACCATGCTGCCTGTGTTGTATACTTGCGTAGGGTACAAGCATGGCCTGCAACCCACCAGATTACTCGCGGAGCAGGAAACCAATGCTATAGCTTTCAACTGTATGCGTGTTCCAAGGATGCACATACAGTTGAGAAGGCCACCGGTGCTCCGGACCATTGGAAGCAGCCAAAAAGCCAACAGAACACTGCGAGCAGTTTGCCAGTTCAGGGCAGCGACCAATTTATCTCTGACACAAGCCCCAGATAAATATGTCTAGTGATGCCCCTGGGAAGAACGCAAGTTGGTGGTGGCAGTGTGATGCCCTGAGCATTGTTCTTCTGGGAAACCTTGGGTGCTTTCATTCATGTGGATGTTTCTTTGTCCTGTATCACCTACCTTAGATAATTGCACATATAGTACACATCTTTATATGCACTAGTATTATCTGTCAGGATAATGAGCTTTACCACACTGCAAAAAAAATGTTAAGCAATGGTCAAAGTCACATGAAATAGAGTTTGAGCTGTGACTTCCTAGTCCAATCAGTGGAGGTCCCAACTCACTACTTTGAGGACTTAAGGATTTACTGATATCGTCTTAATGTTATATACCACAGGACACCTGGAGAAATTTGAATGGAGCGAGCTCAATCCACCCCGC
>JAODAL010046118.1:0-31262 GCA_025379985.1 Phyllomedusa bahiana | reverse complement strand
AGAAAATAAACTATTACAGTGCAATGTCTACACTAAGTCTTGGTGAACTTTATCCAGTATTCTTTATAGAGCTTGTCTGTGTTCGCCCGCGGGGGTCCCCCCACCGCTCCCCCCGACTTTACAGCGTAGATGCCCCTTTTTAAAATTCTCTACCTAACTATATAAATCTTACAATCTCTAATCTAACTAAATTGTAAGGATCACAGCTATATAGAAGGTTTCTCTGTGAAGAAATAGAATAATTTCGCTGAGCTGTTTGACACAAGCAGAGCGCACGCCCTTCTGCTCTGAGACCTGAGAGACACTGAGGCCTGAACAGGAAACGCTGTTCTTTTGGTAAAAACGAGGTCATGTGATTTTTCCAGCCAATCGCAACCATACACCAACCCAGTCATGACGTTGCACACACACCACCCTGCTCTATTCTGTAAGCTGATTTGCTGGCCGCCAAAATGACGGGAAAGTCCCAAAAATGGCGCAATCTTAATAGATGATGCACAGATTTTCACCTAAATTATCGCGTGATCGAAAAAATCCGATCAACATAAAAACCGTGCTGATTTCAACTTTGTCGATAATAATCGCTCAACACTAATCATGGTGCACGACTATCTGCGTCTCAACACTGATGTTTTTGTATTTGTTCCGGACCCAATAGATTTCTGGGTATCCAAAATGGACGAATGGCCCGAGCTCGCTCGCCACGCCATAGAGGTGTTGTCCTGCCCAGCAGCCAGCGTCATATCTGAGCGGACCTTCAGCACAGCTGGAGGAGTCATTACAGACAAACCCCATCCGGGCCCTTTTACCACAGATAAAAAGGATCGTTTGACTTTCATCAAGATGAATCAGGCATGGATCTCCGATGATGTTGTGGCCCAAATTGCCGGGGTTTCACCGTTTAAATTGCCGGTCTACTTCACATTCCTCTTCAAACAGAAAGGGTTCCTCTTGAAAACTTTTTTTTAAAATGATCATTTCTTACTGCAATTTTATTCTCGGTTCCCAACAGTTCATTTTTGGGCTGGTTTTTGCTGTGAGAACTGTAAAAGACAGCAAGGTTTCATGACAACACCGTATTCCATTTACTCACTTAAAATCTTTAGAAGTTTTCGCATTGTCAATGGTTTTGAGGTCAGTTGCTGTGAGATACAGCTGTAATTATGGTCCTTTGGAACAGAAATGTGGCTTCTAAGTGGCATTTCTCCCCTAAACAATTTTTAATAGTGGCTGAGAAGTCATATTTATAATTTTTGGGGTCATGTTGCTGTGAGAAAACAGCTATAATCATGGTCCTTTGGAGCAGAAATGTGGCTTCTAAGTGGGATTTTTCCTCACAATTTTTAAACAGTGGCTGAGAAGTCATTTTTTTAATTTTTTGGGTCATGCTTTCTTTGAAATGCAGCAACACTACGGGTCCCATTCTAAAAAAGTTGTTTCTTAACAGACATTTGTTCTTCACAATTGTCAAAAGTGCTTAAGGGTCATGTTTTGAATTTTTTGGGGCATTTTTCTGTGAAATGCAGCTAGACACAGGGCCTATTATAAAAAAAATGTGGTTTCTAACAGACATTTGTTCTTCACAATTGTCAAGAGTGGCTCAGTGGTGATGGTGCTCACAGAAACAGGAATAGATAGGACAACTGTTAAATGGACACATAATTGCCCAAAATGACTTTTTTTGCAAGATCTTTAACATAGCTAGCAATCCCTGTATTGAGACAACCCATTTAATACAATTAAAAAAGAGAAACAAAGACATGGTGGGGGTTCCATCCTATTTTTAAAAATTGGTTTTTTTCTAGAATTAAACTACTAAAAAACTTGCATGTACAAAAAAGCTGGGAAAAAAATTCCTCTGAATTGTACAAGGGAGGTACAGGAAGACTTGACCAGATGTAGGTTATCCAGAGGGCATGGAGTAAAGGAGCACGGACAGAGAACAAAGAACAGAGACAATTTCCCACAGGTTGAGTAAAATGAGAAAAAGAATGCCAAGAAAAAGGGGAAACCCGGTGGAACAGGAGCGTTAACCACCAGTATTTCCAAGTGAAGCTCAATTGGTCCGCACTCATACAAGGGCAAGCACTACCCAGGTCTTGACTGTGTACTGAGGAAGGCTGGAGGTCTTACCTCACACTTCCGCTTCCGCACCCCTGCTTCAGCACGACTGTTTTCGTTGCTGCGTCATAAGGGCATTTTTACCGTGTTAATAGATGACGGACGCCAGCCTGGGCTCTCACCGCACCCACTGTAAGTCTGGCCCTCCGTGTTAACAGATGGCTGACGGCAGCACTGGCTCTCACCATTAGGGGCAATCAGGAGAGCTTCAAATTTCTCTAAAAAATCTGATTTTGAAAAAGGTGATTTCTGTGAGGTTAAGTAGTGTCAAAAAGGGGCCCCAGGGCTGGGCACAAATTGCACAATTTTAGGCTTAAAATTTTCTGGGGGTAGAGTCACTATGGGTCGCATCATTTGTTCCCAGGGGAGTCTGTCCCTAATCACTGAAGAAGGATTTGGAAGAAAAATGAAACCATTGAATTGATTGGCTGAATCACTCTCAGAAGCCAGGAGGGCAAATGTCTTCTCATTAGTGTTGAGCGATTGCGCTGGCTATCGAGATCGAGCGATAGTCGATAGTCGGCCGCTATCGATAAGGTTTTTTGATAGTGAGCATCGATTATGCGCGATGACCATTAAAGTCTATGGGAGAGCAACAACACCTTCATTATTACACCCAAATAAGGCTGGAGAAGCTGAAATTAACATCCACAACAGTCAAAGGGATATGTGCTACATTTGGGCAACACACTTAGGTTATAAAAGTACAGAAAAAAAGTCACAGACCATTAACTATCCCTGTCTTGTACCACAGCCTGACCCTTAAACCTGCATCACCCACAAAATTAAAAAGTGCAGAAGGAGTAGAATTTGAACCATATGTTACTTGAACTGGACTTTGAATATGCCTGTCCGGGGCCACAGCATGGGCCCCCAAACCTGCGTGACCCCCACATTTAAAAAGTGCCGGAAAAAGGAGTCTTTCAAACCACCATTTTAGTTTCATGGACATTGACTATCCCTGTCCTGGGCCACAGCATGAGCCCCAAACCCTTTCTGACCCCCAAATTTAAAAAGTGCCGGAAAAAGGAGTCTTTCAACCACCATTTTAGTTTCACTGGACTTTGGGACTATACCTGTCCTGGGCCACAGCATGAGCCCCAAACCCTGCATGATCCCCACATTTAAAAGTGCCGGAAAAAGGAGTCTTTCAACCACCAATTTAGTTCACTGGACATTGACTATACCTGTCCTGGGCCACAGCATGAGCCCCACACCTGCATGACACCCGATTTTAAAAGTGCCGGGAAAAGGGAGTCTTTCAACCACCATTTTTAGTTTCACTGGACATTGACTATACCTGTCCGGGGGCCACAGCATGAGCCCCAACCTGCATGCCCCCCACATTTAAAAAGTGCCGGAAAAAAGGAGTCTTTCAACCACCATTTTAGTTGAACTGGACATTGACTAAAACCTGTCCTAAAACCACAGCATGAGCCCCAAACCGGGCATGACCCCACTTTTAAAAAAAGTGACGGAAAAAGGAGTCTTTCAACACCATTTAGTTGAACTGGACATTGACTATACCTGTCCAGGGCCCCAGCATGACCCAGGGCCGGAGTTACAGTGGGTGCGGTGAAAGCCCAGGCTGGCGTCCGTCATCTATTAACACGCAGGTTAAAATGCCCTGATGACGCAGCAACGAAAACTGTCGTGCTGAAGCAGAGTGCGGAAGCAGAAGTGTGAGAACTCCAGCCTTCCTCTGTACACATCAATACCTGGGTAGCGCTTGCCCCTCCGATGAGTGTGGACCAATTGAGCTTCACTTGGAAATACGGGTTTGGTTAACACTCCTGTTACACCAGGTGCCCTTTATTTGGCATTCTTTTTCTCATTTTACTAAACGTGCTGGAGGAAATTGTCTATGTACTTTGTCTCTGTCCGTGCTCCATACTCCATGTCCTCTGAATAACCTACATCTGGTCAAGTTTTCCTGTACCTCCCTCGTACAATTCAGAGGAATTTTTTTAACAGCTATTTAGTACTTTAATTCTAGAAAACACATTTTTAAAATAGGAAGGAATCCCACCATGTCTTTGTTTCTCTTTTTTCATTGTATTAAATGGGTTGTCTCATTACAGGGATTGATAGCTATGTTTAAAAGATCTTGCAAAAACAAGTCATTTTGCAATATGTGTCCATTAACAGTGTCCTACCTATTCCTGTTTCTGACAGCACCATCACCCTTGAGCCACTCTTGACAATTGTGAAGAACAAATGTCTGTTAGAAACAACATTTTTTAGAATAGGACCTGTAGTATAGCTGCATGTCACAGCAAAATGCCCCCAAAAATTCAAAGCATGACCCTTGAGCCACTTTGGTCAATTGTGAAGAACAAATGTCTGTTAGAAACAAAATTTTTTTATAATAGGACCTGTAGTATTGCTGCATTTCAAAGCAGCATGACCCAAAAAATTATAAAAATGACTTCTCAGCCACTGTTAAAAATTGTGAGGGAGAAATGCCACTTAGAAGCCACATTTATGTTACAAAGGAACATGATTATTGCTGTTATCTCACAGCTACATGACCCCAAAAAATTATAAATATGACTTCTCAGCCACTATTAAAAATTGTGAGGGAGAAAATGCCACTTAGAAGCCAAAATTTCTGTTCCAAAGGACCAAAAATTTTATAGCTGTATCTCACAGAAAACTTTGACCCCAAAAAAATTATAAATTTGACTTCTCAGCCACTATTAAAAATTGTGAGGGAGAAATGCCACTTAGAAGTCACATTTCTGTTCCAAAGGACCATGATTATTGCTGTATCTCACAGCAACATGACCTCAAAACCATTGACAATGCAAAAACTTCTTAAGATAAAGTGAGTAAATGGAATACAGCGTTGTCATGAAACCTTGCTGTCTCTTACAGTCTCCTCAGAGCAAAACCAGCAAAATGAATGTTTGGGGAAAAGAGAATAAAAATTGCAGTAAGAAATGATCTTTTTAAAAAAAAGTTTTCAAAAGGACCATTTCTTGTTTGAAAAGGGAATGTGAAGTAGACTGGCAACTAATCGGTGACCTGGGCCAATTGGGGCCACAACATCATCAGAGATCCATGCCTGATTAAATCTTCATGAAAGTCAAACGATCCACATTATCGTGGAAAGCCGGATGCGTTTGTCTTTTTAATGACTCCTCCAGCTGTGCTAAAGGGTCTGCTCAGATATGACGCTGGCGCTGGGCAGGACAACACCTCTATGGCGTGGCGAGCGAGCTCGGGCCTTTTCGTCCATTTTGGATACCCAGAAATCTATTGGGTCGGAACAAATACAAAAACATCGGTGTTGAGACCATTAGTCGTGCACCATAATCTTAAGCTGATTTTGTGTGTTGGATGTGTGCCCCTGCATTGCATGCGTTTGGTGAGGTGGTAAACAAAGATTGCCAGAGGTCACCCATTAGGCTTCTCCCAAACCTTGCCTGCCCCTGCGTTACACCTTCTTGGCACTCTACTGCTGTCACGTCGCTGATGTTTGTTCCCCCGTGTCTTTTTGGGGAACGTAAAGGGCAGACGCAACAGATGACTCCAGTTCATCAATCAGCAAGGTCTCCATTACCAGCATATACTCTCGATTTGGGTGGGTGGAATTAAAGTGCTGATTTTTGTTTTGTACCGGGGATCCGGGAGGGTGGCCACCCAGAAAACTGTTGTTCATTTTGATGGCCCTTAATGCGAGGATCATGTTGGAGGAAATTTAGCATCGAAGCACTCATGTGAGAGATGGAGCCTTGATTTCCAAGCCTTGGGTGAGGGCACTAGCAAACTGACTTCTCATCTACCTCCTCCGCTAAAAATTCGCGCCCAACCTCTTTCCAAGGCAGGGACGTCGGTTAACATCGGTGTCTAGGAATACCTCCTCCTCCTCCTCCTCCGCTGCCTCCGGCCCACAGTTTCAACACAGCCCTGACTTGCCTGAGATGATGCACCCTGAGAGCTGATGCCCACCTTGCACTAGCTCTGGACCCGAACCACTGCCTAATGAAGCCCGATGAAATTTGTGAAACTGTCGGGGCCTTGTGGATTTGACGGGAAAAAGAAAGGCTCTGTGTCCGCATCTGTGTCCGTCTCCTCCTCCGTCGCTGGCGGGACCTGTTGTTCAGAGTGTCCAACGATCGTTCCAGAACTAAGATCACCACAATGCTCATGCTGACAAGGGCATTGTCCGCACTGACCATTTTGGTGGCTTCTTCAAAACTGGCAAGGATGGTGCAGAGCTCTTTCACCTGCCTCCACTCTCGGTGGTTCAACACCCCGAGGTCCATACCGCTGCTTGTCAGGCCATGTGTCACTTCGTACTGCGTAATGGCATTGCGCTGCTGCCACAATCGCTGGAGCATGTGGAGGGTGGAATTCCAGCATGTTGCCACGTCAACAATGAGACGGTTGGACGGGGAGGCCGAGCTGACGCTGCAACGCAGCCAGGCGGGACGAAGGCAGGGTGCGAACGGGGGGAAGTGCGAACTCAGGGCCTCGAGCCTTCTTCAGCAGGCAGTCCAGACCGGGGGGAGCTCTTTAGAAAAATTTTTTGGACGACAAGGGTTTATGACATGTGCCAGGCAAGGGATGTGCTCCAGCCTACCAAAACTTAAGGGCGGCCAGCAGATTTCGCCCGTTAAAATCCACACCACCTTGCCTGGCACAAGGTTCTTGTCACCCAGCCCGCGCTCGGCTCGTTGCTTAGAGCCGTCCACAGCTCCTGCCTGTGTGTGGACGGTCCCCCAAGGCAGATTAATTTCAACACGGGCCCGGTGTCTCTGGGCACGTGATGCCACCAGAGGACCTTGGGGGAAAGAGCCCTGCACCATCCCTGCGGTTTTGAAGAGCGTGCGCCGAGCCTGAGAGCCACGTCACCCCCAGAGACATCCACCCAGCTCACCCAGTGAGCTGTCACAGAGATATAGCGGCCTTGGCCCTGCTTACTAGTCCATTGTGTCGGTGGTGAGATGGACTTTTCCCGGGCACAGATGCAGACAACGCGCTTGAAATTTTAGATGACACGTGTCTGGCCAGGGCAGGGACGGCTTTTTTTGGCAAAGAAATGCCTGCTCAGCATCTGGTATTGGGGGCAAGCGTGGGGCCCTGACGTGGCGGAACCCATCTGTGTCCACCAGACGGAAAGGCAACATTTCCAAGGCCAAAAAACCTGGCAATGCCGACATTCAGGCCTTTGCTTTGGGAAAGGATTGGTTTAAAGTGTTTCTTCTGCTCCCAAACCTGGAAGACAGAAGGTGGCTGGGTAGACTGGCCGCTGTAACGGCGTGCAGGTCGTCAAACTGGCGGAAGGGGAAGGGGTAGGATGGGTCTCTGGTGGTGCTGGGGGGTACCCCGGGCGACGGTGGAGGCGGAAGGCGGAGGCTGATCCATGATCATGACTCTGAGAGAAAATGGGCAGCTGAGGAACGCTTGGTGGTGGCGGAGGGGGAGGAGGCGGGAGACCGAGGGTTTGTGACATTTGGTTGGAGGCCGGCGTCGGTCTGGCCTTTTTTGGCCAAGTGTTCCCTCCATTTCAACTCATGCATTCGCTGCATGTGACAAAACATGTTTTGGGGGTGGTTAACCTCTTACGGTTCGTGCCGCTACTTATGCGTTTACGGCAAAGGCGGCATATGTCATCGCTTTGGGGGAATCAGAGGCTTGCTCAAAGACGGCCCAGGCTTGAGAAGGTAAATGGACCTTTTTGACGGCGATAAGCGAAAGGAGCGGGGTTTGCGCTGACCGTGGCTGGCGGAATCATATCAGCGGACTTCTGCGACCGCCCTCTCCCTTTTTGTGGCGGGACCCGTATTGACACTACCCCATCGTCTTTCCCCCTCGTCCACTGATGAAGCCTCGCAAGCAAATTCTGCGGAAAAGACCAGATGGATTCGCAATGTCGTCATCATCATCAACACAGGTGACTTGGTCGTCCTGACTTTCTGCATCCAGAAGCTGGGGCTATAAGCAGGGGGACTGCAAGGCGTTGCCGGGCCCCCCGGGATTTTTGCCGATTGACCGGCTTCCTTCACCTCCTCTGATGGGATCAGTAAAATGGGCGTCGAGCAGACTAAATCATCCTCCTTGATCTTTTAACATGCCTTCTGACCCCAACCACATTTTGTATCAAAGAGGTTTCAGCAATGGATTATCCACAGTGGTGGGTACACGAGTTGACATTTGGGCTGCTTCATGTTGGACGGATGCTGATGATGCTGATGACGACATTTGTGGCCGTGACTGCGAGGGGCGAGGAGGTAAGAGCTAAATGCAGGTTGCATTAACCACTGAAGGACAATTGGCGACGATGTTTCGTTACTTAGATTCACAGGGCCCTGACCCAGCGATGACAGGCCTGACCCGGGCCTGCAACCTGACGAAACCCCTGGCATGCGTGTTGTCGCCAGCACTGGAAGGAGCACCTTCTCTCGTACCTCTACCTCCATGGCCACCCCCTCTTGCTCCTTACCCCCTGCATTTCGCTCCATGTTCAGAAAAATAAAAATTTGAGAAGGTATGGAAGTTTTGGAAAGTCTATTATTAAAAGACGGCAAATCACAGCTATTTTTCAAATCCTCTAATCAAAACAAAATTGCTGGATTCAAATTTAACTGCAAAGGTTTTCTTTTCAACAAATCTGGACTGGGCAAAAGTCCAAAAAACACGTTTTCTGTTATGTTTTGGTATAAAAAAACGGTATTTTTTGCACCTTCAATTCACCTGTGGTGAATATAGAATTGCTGTTTTAAGATTTACGTAGATGCTGCGTCAATGAACAGGTGCTGGGTGCGCAAAAGTCAAAAAACACGTAACTGTTATGTTTTGATATAATAAACGGTATTTTTTGCACCTTTCAATTCACCTGTGGTGAATATAGAATTGCTGTTTTAAGATTTACGTAGATGCTGCGTCAATGAACGGTGCTGGGTGCGCAAAAGTCAAAAAACACGTAACTGTTATGTTTTGATATAATAAACGGTATTTTTTCACCTTTCAATTCACCTGTGGTGAATATAGAATTGCTGTTTTAAGATTTACGTAGATGCTGCGTCAATGAACAGTGCTGGGTGCGCAAAAGTCAAAAAAAAACGTAACTGTTATGTTTTGATATAATAAACTGTATTTTTTGCACCTTTCAATTCACCTGTGGTGAATATAGAATTGCTGTTTTAAGATTTACGTAGATGCTGCGTCAATGAACAGTGCTGGGTGCGCAAAAGTCAAAAAACACGTAACTGTTATGTTTTGATATAATAAACGGTATTTTTTGCACCTTTCAATTCACCTGTGGTGAATATAGAATTGCTGTTTTAAGATTTAGTTAGATGCTTCGTCTATGAACAGTGCTGGGTGCGCAAAAGTCAAAAACAACGTAATGTGATGTTTTCGTACGATAACACGGGATTTTTTGGCAACAAAAAAACCTGTGCTGACTACAAGATTGCTGGTTTGTAATTTAAGTGCAAGGTGGATATATCAACAGTCCCCAGGTTGTAATGGGTAAAATTGAACAAACCCATCTGAAATGTATACTGATAATAAAAGTGGAGTTTTGCAGCTAACAAAGAGACCTGCAGTTACTAGAAATTATGTTTATCCAATATAAGTTCAGGCTGCCCAAAATCCAGGAAATATTTCAATAGCAAACTGTTAATAATAAAGATATTCCACTGCAATGTCTACACTAAGTCTTGGGAACTTTATCCAGTGTTCTTTATAGATAGAGCTTGTCTGTGTTCGCCCGCGGGGGCCCCCCCCCCCCCCCCCCCCCCCACCCCCCCCCCCCCCCCCCCCCCGCCATGAATTTACAGCGGTAGATGCTGCTTTAAAATTCTCTAGCTAACAACATAAATTGTTCAAATCTCTCATCTAACTAAATTGGAAGGATCACAGCTAATAGTAGAGGTTTCTCTGTGAAGAAATGGAATAGTTTCGCTGAGGTGTTTGGACAGAAGCAGAGCGCACTCCTTCTGCTCTGAGACGCTGAGAGACATGAGGCTGAACAGGAAACGTGTTCTATGTAAAACGAGGTCATGTGATTTTTCCAGCCAATCGCAACCCTACACATCCCAGTCATTTACGTCGCACAACATCTCACCTGCTCTATTCTGTAATCTCATTTGCTGGCCGCCAAAATTACAGGAAGCGCCGAAAAAGGCGCGATCTTAATAGATGATGCACAGATTTTAACCTTAATTATCGCATGATCTGGAAATTTCGATCACCATAAAAACCTTGCCGATTTCAACTTTGTCGATAAAAATCGCTCCACACTACATGACACCTCACCAAAACTTTGAGAAATTAGTCTGGGTTAAAACTACCTGCCTCAGCCACTATTCTGATGCCACACATCTGCTGAAAGTTTCTCCATCTGCCTACCACCATCTTTACCAGGGACTGGTATTGCCACCCACCTCCACACTCTGTCATTGTGCCACTCTATGACCTCATGCTGATGCTGATGCTGCTGCTATTGCTGTTGCCGTGACCTCAGCACTGTATCATTGTGCAAATCTCTGACCTAATGCTGCTGCTGCTGGTGCCGTGCCCTCCACACCCTGTCATTGTGCCACTCTCTGACCTCATGCTGCTGCTGCTGCTCGTCACCTACACACCCTGTCATTGTGCCACTCTCTGACCTCATGCTGTTGCTGCTGCCGTCACCTCCACACTCTGTCATTGGGCCACTCTGTGTCTCTCCTGTTTTTACCACTCAGAATGTCATTGCCCACTGTCTGACCTCATGCTGCTGCTGTGGTTCCCTTGACCTACACACCTGTCATTGTGCCACTCTTGGCTATTCCTATTTCTGCCACCTCCAGAATTTGTCATTGTGGCACTCTCTAACCTCATGCTGCTGCTGCTGTTGATGAGGTTATCTCCACTCTGTGTCATTGTGCCACTTTGTGGGCTCCTGATGTTGCTGCCACCTCCAGAATTTGTCATTGTGCCACTCTGTGGCTTACTCATGCTGCTGCCAAGTGACCGCTGTCTCACTGGAACACCCTGTGGTTTCCTAATGCTGTTTCCACCCTCACCACTCTGACGTTGCCACTACATTTGGTTTTCCCCTTTTTTTCACCTCTCAGAAGGACTGGGACGGAGCAGGATTGTCTCGTCAAAAGTAGGAGTGGATACAGAACACATGCAAATATCCCATTTACTGGTCATCTCTGTTTTGGATCAATTCCGGTTTGTTTTTGGCCTTAGCAATACTGATGGATTATTGACCGATTGAAAGTGGACACTGACGGATGAAAGGAAGGGCAAAATTATCAGAGACGTCAATGCAAAATTACTGCCGACATCCTCTCCACTCATTCGGGGGGGCCACTACATGTATCAGTGTTTAACAGAACAGGTTCTGTCATATTCAGTGACGGTTTAAAGCTCTGGCCTCATGGAGTGACCCCTGCTTTGACGTCCTCTTACTGTGCTGAGACCTGTGCCAGCTCCAGTAAACTACTACTGTGTTCTTTGACGCTATCGTAGGATCTTAGCCCTCAGCTTGTCTTTTTCCAGCTGCCATGACTTTATCAGGCTGCATTCCCGCTTCAGTTTTTTGGTCCGTTTTGCCCCCGTAAGTGCCCAGGGAATTTTAGAGTGAAGCGTTTCTCATAGTGTCGGCAGTCATGTGCGTGTCATACTAAAACACAACATTGTATGAAGACCAAACCAAGCTCCCTCTGCATATTTAAGCATGGCACAATGTTCTACAGCACCCTACAGGCTCTGTGCAGCTAGGAAATAGCTGTTTTTTAAATGTGATTCATCCCAAAGTAATTCGGAACTAAACGGATTTTGTCGGAAAATTCGGCGACGTCGGCGAACCGAATTTTTGAGAAATTCGCCCATCTCTAACCCTACGTTAGGGTAGTTGAAGGAGTTTTAGGGGTTAACTTACTGGTCCATTAACACAACATTCTCATTTCAGCCAACTTTCCAGTCTGATATTAGTGATGAGTGAATTTCACAAAAAAAATTCAATTTGGCTGATTCGTCGAATTTTTCCCCAAAATTTGGTTTGTTCAGGATTTTTTTCGTTCAGCGACAAATCACATTAAAAACAGTTATTTCCTGGCTGCAGAGTGCCTTTATGGTGTTGTAGAACATTGTACCATGCAGACATATGCATAGGGAGCGTGGTTTGGTAGTGAAACAATGCTGTGATTTAGTATGCCAGGCGCCGCTCTTAGAATCGCTTCACACTTCACTTATCCGGGCAGTTACAGGGTCAAAACTGACCAAATAACTGAAGATGGAACGCAGCCTGACAGGGTAATGACAGCGCCAGCTAGAAAGAACTGAGCAGAGGGCCAAGACCCCACTATAGCATCAAAGAGCACATTCCTTTTACACTGTCATCAGAGGATTCCACAGATTATGACAGAACCTGTTCTGTTAAATGCTGATACATGTAGAGCTACAAAGAGTTACTTTTTTCACTTATTGTGGTGAGCTCTCTTTGAAATACAGTGTGTTTATTTCTCACATACACACATCTCCATTACAGTCAGGTTATTATTTTGGGATATTGTTCTCTGCGCCAAAGAGTTACTTTTTTCACTTATAAGGTGAAACACATTTGAAATACATGGGTATATGTAGAAACTGTGGGCAGAATGTGAAGCCTGACCAGGGACCTAATGTTGGCCCAATGGCCCTGCGTCAACATATGCAGTGTCACCATCCAGTGGCCTGGGAGAAACATGTCTTGGGTGTGGTGGTACCTCCTGCCGCAACAGCAGCACCCAGTGGCACGCATCCCATTTCAGGCAGTCAAGGCTCCACCACCTCTACCGAAGGGAGTGGTCAGTCTTTCCCATCATCTACCGGTCCAGATGCTCCTGCTTCTCGCCACTCATTGCATTAGCAGTCGTTCACCGAGGTGATTACCAAGAGACAGTAGTATGCATCCAGCCATCCAACGGCGCGGAAGCTGACTGTGCCCTTGTCCAAGTTGGTGATACTGCAGTCCCTCCCTTTTCAAGTGGTGGACTCTGCAATGTTCAGAGAACTCATGGCTTGTGCTGAGCTATGGTGAAGAGTCAGTGCAGAGGGAGCTATAATTACTCCAAGTAGAACTCGCTTGTCCACCAGAAATGTGGAGAGACTCGCCTTTGTCTACATGAATCGGGTGGGGATCAGCCAGGATTTCCACATACTAGTGCCATCAGATTAGATCAGCCATGCCGCCTCACCCAAACTTTGACAAATGAGTCTGGATTCTTCTGACTAACTGCCTTAGCTACTATTCTGATGCTGCCACCCGCCTGATGCCAGCTGCTCCTTCTACCACCCACCATCTCTACCAGGGACTGGTATTGCCACCCACCTCCCCACTCTTCACTGGGCCATTATGTAGCCTTCTGATGCTGCTGCCACCTCACTACTGAGGTGTCTTCATGCTGTTGCTGCTGCTGTCACCTCCAGGCTATGTCACCATGTCACTTTCTGGCTAGATGCTGCTGCCACCTCCTCATTATGCCACCTAGCTGCCTCCACCTCAAAATGATGTCTTTGTGCCACTTTCCGGTCTGATGCTAAGGCTGCTGCTGTTGCTGCTTCCACCTCCACACTGTGTAATTGTGCCAATCTGTGCCCTACTCATGTTACTGTCACCTCCACAATCTGTCATTGTGCCACTCTGTAAACTACTCATGCTGCTGTCATCTCCACAATCTGTCATTGTGCCACTCTGTAAACTACTTATGCTGCTGCCAACTGACCACTCGACCACCCTGTGGTTTCCTAATGCTGTTCCCACCCTCCACCACTCTATGACGTTGCCACAATGTTTGGTTTTTCCCCTCTTTTAATCTGTTAGAGCGAATGAAAAGGACAAACACAACCGATTGTGTCTTCAGAGAAGCTCTAAGGCCAGTATGACATGGTCCTTTGTTTGCATCAGGATTGTCTGATGATTAGGTAGCCAAAAGCAGGGTGGATACAAAACACAGAAGACATACAAATATTCCATTAACTTGTTATCTCTTTTTTTGTATCAACTCCTGTTTCTTTTTGACTTTAGCAATACTAATGGATTATTGACCGATTGAAAGCGGACACTGATGGATCAAAGGAAGGGCAAACAGATCAGTGACGTTAATGCAAAATTACTGTCAACACCCTCTCCACTCTTTCGGGGAAGTGGGGGCTCTAAATGTATCAGCGTTTAACAGAATCACCACAATAAATGAAAAATTTAACTCTTTGCCACAGATAGCAAATTCCAATGGACTGAACTGGATGGATTTGAGATGTTTGTATGGGAGAAATACACACACTGTATTTGACACAGAGTTTCGCACAATAAGTAAAAAAATTAACTCTTTGCCACAGATGGCAATATCCCAAAATAAAATATTGGTTTAGGAACAGGTGTGTATATGAAACACACCTGTGTATTTGAAAGGTGTTTACTCCTGTAATTTTAAAATCAGAAGTATTTTGCACAGGGTGCAATCTAGTGCAGCTACATAGAGATGCTTGTGCATATGAGACACCGTGACAAGTGGCAGAATTTAACATGGCAATTTAACATGGCTGTCCTATTTATAGGGCTGTGACATCATAGAAGCTGGCTGGCTGGTGATTGGCTGCCTGTCTGCACATGTCATTGACGGCGTTCCTTTCTTCCTCCTACAGTTCTTTGCCCCATGTCACGACATGTACTCGTGGCCATTTTAGATTAGTTACCACAAATCGCAATGAACTTCGGCTTCATTCAGAAACGAATCTTCCCTGAAATTCTAAGCAAATTCCACTTCGTTAGAATCAATTTGCTCATCTCTATCTGACATATTTCTCCTAAGTCATTTCCTGTAACTTAAACATCAGATGTCACTTCCAGTTACCATAACACTGGGCCTTTGATAAAAAAAAAAGCAGGAAGACCGGCAGTTAGGCCGCATTGGGAGGGTCGCGTTAACTCATAAAGCCTCTTAAACTACCCCAACAAAAACATAGGGATATGGTTTACAGTTTTGGTTAACAAAAGGGTTACAGAAAAAAAATGTGTTTGGGGCTTCCAGTGGCAAACTGAATTGGGCCCCATTCGAGCAACTCTGGTAATAACAAAAGATCCTCCAGAATAGCTATTCATATGGAATAAGTACTTACTAAAACAGACATTTCAGGAATGACCACAGGTCCTTTTTATTCATGTTATTTATTTATATAATGTCTTTATATTCTACAGCTCTGTACAGAATTTGGCATTTTATACAGTACATTGCTCCGAAAGATTTCCAGCAAAGGTTTTTATCTCCCTACAGTGAAGGGAATGCAATGAGCTCTGGCCGAGACCCTTTCTATAGCAATGACTCTATGCTTTATACAAATGCTATTAAACATTAATTGAAACACAACTTATAGATATTAAAAATGTGGTGAATCCTGTATTCTGATACAATTCCTACTGTTCATAGCAATTGTAATACTAATTATTGTTATTATTACTATTAACTCAGTATGGATCGATGACTCTTAGGTCAAATATGTTGTTACAGTAAACATTCCAGCTAAAAACATTAAAGTTCCTCCATTATGTTAAAAAAGCTGAAATGTTTAATTATCGGTGTTCATTTTGTACATATTTCTGCAGTCCCATGCTCTTAGTTTTTCTTTGAGTATGCACATGTTTTGAAAGTGACATCATAAACTATGAAGTTTTTAGCAGGAAAGTATATGGGAGCTACCTATTTTATGATCCACTGATCATTACCTGGTGAAAAGCCAAATATTTCTCTTTATCTGTGCATCATATGGTGGTAGAGTGTCTTGGAGAAAGACACGGATTAGTATCTCTCTTGTGATGCATTGTAAAGTGCCCCGAAGTTAAACCCTTGTTAAAATATATATGACATTTTATCATTTTCAGACATCCAACCAGACATTTGACATCCCACTTACTCTGTCTGGAGCAGTGGTGTTACGCCGGAGGTTAAATTATGAAGAAAAAAAACAATATCTTGTTATCGTTCAGGCTAATGTAAGTACATGTTTGCAAAAATAAATTTTAAGATGATTGCTTCAATTGTCACTATCGCATTGCAGTACTTTTATGTACCTTCCCCTATACTGACCATGGTCTTTCACATTCACTGACATGCAATTACTTTCTAACCATCTAGATGCATCTTCTGGTGGAATTACAATCCATTCCGATGCTGGCTGCTCTCTGAATGATAATTATTGTCAATTGTGGAGTGTATATTGGTTGTCAACTGTGGTATGTGCTTTGTTATGTCTTGTAGAGCAAACTAGTTTGGAACATCTTTAATGGATTATTGCATTTGAGCTTTCCTCTTGGGACTAGATTTTTCCATTATAATAACCACAGTCTTTCTAATATGATGCATATTTAAAATGTACAGACTTAAACTGCATGATAAGCTGCCATATGTTGGTCACAGCATGTGAGAGAATATTGTATTTGGCTACTTTTAAATTTATAACACACAGAGGTATAGTCTTAATAAATGAATTTAAAAATGAACAGTTTATAAAGGCTTGCTCCAAAGTGGATGTGTATCACTCAGATGGATGGCAAGAACACATTTTGTTTTCTCACTTAAAAGCGATGTCCAGTTTATCTAAAAATTAAATAATTAACTAGTGCCAAATTTATATAAAAAAACCACTGGTTCTACCCTGTTTATTTTCAGTCTTCATTTGAAGAGGACGTTACTACTGCAGCTGCTGATTGGCTGCAACAGTCATGTGCCACTTCCTCAAATCAGCATTTGGAGCTGTTCACTTCTGAATTGTGAATGTAATGAATGTAACTGGTTGGCTGTGGCTGCAGAGGTGACGTCCTGTTTAGAAGATGACATTAATTAAGCAGAAGACCAGAGAAAAACCGTGTTGAAAAGGAGGTGAGAAGGCAGGTAAATACTTGTTTTTAAAAAAAAATAAAAATTTGAGTACCAGTAGTTTATTATTTAATTGTTTAATAAACTAGATAACCGCCTTTAAAAAGGAGACAAAAAGATTAGTTAGTTTGGGATACAAGAAGTGGACTATTGAAGCCTTAGGCAATTTTGTCATAATCTATGTCTAAAACTGTGGATTTTAAAATAATTTTGATGCAGATCTTGATGCATTTTTATGTGGAATGTGTATCTTTATGCAACTTTTTTCAAAAGATAGCCCAGCAGTGCTTGGCATGGATTTCACTGCCAATCAATATCAAATCCATGTATAACTCATATTTGACACATATTTTTAGCTTGGGAACACTTGGTGCGAATTTCACGTAGAATCTACGTCAAGTGTCTCTTCAAGTGGCAGATATCCCATGAAAACCAATGGGATATGGACACCAAACAGATTTTGAAATGGATTCCAATGCAGAATCCATTTGCATCAACATTATTTGTATGGACATATTTGTAAAGGGAATTTTTTTTGTTCTCCCACACGGGATTCAAATGAAAAAAAAATCTCTAAGTATCCCAAAGATCTGCAGGAGTTACATTTGAAACTGCTGGTATTTAGCATTTTACTGAGTTGTGTAATGGTCCTAACAGATTTTAGGTGGAGTTAATGTTGATACAAATGTCTGGCTAAATTTTATTTT
Source organism: Phyllomedusa bahiana (assembly GCA_025379985.1). Taxonomy (NCBI): domain Eukaryota; kingdom Metazoa; phylum Chordata; class Amphibia; order Anura; family Hylidae; genus Phyllomedusa; species Phyllomedusa bahiana. The sequence goes on along the minus strand of JAODAL010046118.1, from coordinate 13,573 downwards.
CTTGATTTTTAACACTCTTGCTTTTTGTGTTAATCTCTTTAGCAAAATAAGAAAGTCTGCACTAGTAGTCAATAAAGTTTTAAAATAATATTTAAAGGAGTCTTACAGTTTATTTTTATATATTTTCTATTTTATTTTAAAGGGGTTGTCCCATTCAACTGTTTTCACTCTTCAGAGCCTCTTTAGGCTCAAACTTTCTATGCAGGCTGTGGACAGTTCTACAGCAGAACTAATATGTCAACTCACTAGCTCCTATTCCTAGTTGAGCCTGTTATATGGACATTACTGATGGAGAGGTTGTGAAACACAATGACATACTGTCCAAGCAAGTTGTCTGGCTACTACTGAAAGCTATCAGTAGGGATGAGCGAATCAATTCTAACAAAGTGGAATTAGTTCCGATTGTCAGGAAAAATTAGATTCTAAACTAAGCCAAATTTCCTGGTGATTCGTGGTAACGAATCGTCTTTTTTTTTTTTTTTCTAAAATGTCTTTTAAACAGATATCAAGCGCAGCCCCGTTCATATGCCCCATAATCCATTATCAGGCGCAATACAGAGCACCTGCCAAAGATATGGTGCTTATAAAAGGTTTTCAATCCAATAAAAACAATGCCAGTAAAAGAGCATAAACCTTTTACATCTATTTTGTCAAAAAAATACTCAACGCTTTTATCACCTGCACCACATGTTATAAGAAAAAGCGGGAAAGACCATATATTTAAAATTGAGGCTAAGCTCTTATTAGTCAGTTTGTATCTCCAATCGCTATTCGAGCAACGTGGAGCCATCATTCTCTATGAGACTCTATTTAGCCAATCAGAAACAAGGCAATATAATTCAAATAACATAGCTTAGAATAAAGCTGTTCGGTAATTGGACAGAAATACGGAGGCTGGACTATTCCAGCCAAAGAGAACATAAGCTACTCGAGACTCGTAATATGCTATGGGATGCGTTTCACCAATCAGGATTTGAGCTACTCGTTCCTTTTTGTTGTATGAAGATAGAGTCTTGTGTCTGATTGGTGTATAGAAAGTGAGGTAAATTCATATCCACCAATCCTGAAGGGAGTGACAAAAATTATTCCCCATTGGAGGAAACAGCCGAGCACCCCTCAACTTGAGCCAATCAGAGAAAGAGCTCCTCTCTCCATAGAATGGAGTTTGTCGCTCAGACCCTGATTGGCTGTGAGAGACCCCGTTGGCCAGAATGGAGCTATCGTCGCTTCTTATAGGATTGGTGGATACGAATTTACAGCTTTCCTTACACCAATCAGATTCAAGATTCTGCCTCCATAGAATAAAATGGAGCAAGTAGCTTGACTCCTGATTGGTGGAACGTATCCCATAGCATATTATGAGTCCTTAGTAGCTCGTTCTCTTATTGGCTGGAAAGGTCCAGCCTCTGTATTTATGTCCAATCACCGTATAGCTTTATCCTAAGCTGTGTTTTTTTAAATTATACTGCCTTGTTTCTGTTTGGATGTACAGACTCTCATATAGAATAATGGCACCATGTCGCTCAAGTAGCGATTGGAAGAACAAATTAAACAATAAGAGCTTAGCCTCAATTTTAAATATACAGGCAGTTCCCGACTTGCGTCGTTCCAACTTACGTCTGTCCCCTAGTTACGAACAGAGACCGGAACGACGCAAGCCAGGAACAGCTGACAGCGTCCAGCGCTGCGGTGGCCTAGGCGCTGTCAGCGATCTTCGCAGCTGCATGCGACTCCTGAGAGCTCATACAGCTGACTCTCCGGTCCCCGTCGGCGTCCGAGCACTGTCATGGCCCGGGCAGCGGTGGGGATCGCTTCGGCTGTATGCGACTCCTCCCTGAGCGCATAGAGCCGAAGCCTGTATTGCGGAGCAGAGAGCGAGCGCTCCCTGCTCCACAGTAGAACTCCAGAAGGCCACAAGCAGACATGCGACCTTCCGGAGTCTCCGGAACAGGCAGCGTGCGATGTAATCACGCTGCCTGCGCGGCCTGATGACATCACCGGCATGCACCAGAAGACGGTGAGCGTAGAGAAGACGGAGTCGCAGGTAAGCCTCGGAGCAGCGGGGGAGCGAGGTGAGTATTTGTTTTTTTTTAATAAGCCCTGCCTATACCTATCTATGGGGGACATACCTGCCTATAGCTAACTATGGGGGACAAACCTGCCTATAGCTAACTGGGGGACATACCTGCCTATAGCTGCCTATGGGGACATAACCCTAACTATACCTATCTATGGGGGACATACCTGCTTATACCTATCTATGGGGGACATACCTGCCTATACCTAACTATTGGGGACATAGCTGCCTATAGCTACCTATGGGGGACATATCTGCCTATGGGGGACATACCTGCCTATACCTATCTATGTGGGACATACCTGCCAATACCTATCTATGGGCCACATATCTGCCTATACCTGCTATGGGGGACATACCTGCCTATATCTACCTATAAGGGACATACACCTGCCTATGGGGGACATATCTGCCTATGAGGGGACATTTACCTGCTTATAGCTGCTATGGGGCACATATACCTGCTATGGGGACATATACCCGCCTATAATTACACACCATACATATACACCATACATATACTAAATATATTGGTTCTGACTTGCATACAAATTCAACTTAAAAATGAACCTACAGTCCCTAACCCGTATGTAACCCGGGGACTGCCTGTATGGTCTTTCTAGGTTTTTCTTATAACACGTCTCCTGATGTAGCACCGGTGCAAGAGAGAAATGCCAAAATAGGTGTAATAGGTTTATGCTCTTTTATTGACTTTGTTTTTATTGGATTAAAAACCTTTTTTTAAGCATCATATCTTCTGCTTGTGCTCTGTAATGCGCCTGATAATGGCGTGCGGGACATTTAAACATGTTTCAATAACAAACCACGCTCCCTATGCATATTTCTGCATGGCACAATGTTCTACAACACCATTCAGGCTCTCTGCAGCCAGTATGGTGTGTTTTAATGTGATTCGTCACGAATAGTGTTTAGCGAATAGTAAAAAGTTCTAGTTTGATTAGAACCTCGAACTTTTGTGAGTTTGCTTCAAAGTTCTATTCGAACTCGAACTTCGAACCCCATTAAAGTCTATGAGAGATGTTCTGGTTAATTTTTTATACCTATACAGGTGAAGAGAAGCTGGAAATACCATCCATAACAGTAAACTGGATACGTGAACAACTTAGTGAAGAAAATTTGGCTCTAAAACTGACAGAAAAAAATTGAGAGGCTAAAATACTTCATTCCTTGCAATGGCTAACTGAAAAGATGAGGACAGCTTGCAAGCAGTGGTGTAGCTATAGGAGGTTTAGCGGTATCGGCTGCTATGGGGCCGCTATGGGACCCTGCATCCTGAAGAGCCCCTTTAACACATAAGAGATTTGGAGATGGTGTATTCTAAAATTACTGAATCCCTAAAACTACAAAAATGGAACTTTTGGGCACGGAGTATGGATTAGCAAATCCAAGCACTCTGTATAATATATATCCATGTATATTAGAGTTAGGGTATGTTCACATGGTGTAATTGTGGTGTGTACAGTACACGTCGCAATACGCCGGGTGTTTTGGGTGCGCGCTGATCAGCGCATACTCCCGAAGCATGGGGGGCCGGCCCCATTGACATGCATTCCGCGCGTAATCACCACAAAAAATTGACATGTCACTTATCTCCCCCCGCATACAGGACGATCATATTGTACAGATTCGGGGACGAGGCGTAATCCAAAGCTCTCTATGAGAGCTATAGATTACCGTAATTGCGGTGCGCATCTTGCCGTGTATTAAGCGCATATACGTGGTGAAATGTACCCTGCAATTTCGTCGTGTGAACATATCCTTAGGCGTTGTGTGAGCCTGTAAATGCCAAATAACAGCTTCTGGGTGTGGAAAGATGCAACCAGCGATACCAAAATCCCTAACTATTGCTGTCTATGGAGAGGAAAATGCTATTTAACTAACTAACTAACTAACTAAGAGCAGTATGTACAGTACAGAGAGTGAGTTGAAAATGGCGTTCACAAGGCAATACAGTGAAATATATAGAAGATGGTCTTGTGATTTTAGCAGCCAATGAGAGCCCTACACCTCAGTGATGATGTTTTTGACACCTCTCTGTGCTCTGCACTGATTGGATGGCAGCCAAAAGTGCAGAAGGCCACTGAAAACAAAATTGAAAATGACGTGTCAAACTTGAACTAGAACTTTACTCAAATGAACAGTAAAATGTCCGTTTCGCTTTGAGTTTGAAAAATTCAAGAGGTTCTATTAGAACTTAACTTTTCTAGAACAGTTCTATCAGCACTAGTTGTGAATAAATTCGGAACAAAATTAATTTTGTTGAAAAATTCAGCGAATTGGCCAAATCAATTTTTTGAGAAATTCGCTCATCGCTATAGATCAAAGCTGTATGTTTCATGAGAGGAAGCTTCTAGTAAAAGAAAAAACTTATATGATGCCAAGACGCATTGTTTGCTGCTGAAATTACATACATATATGTGTACAAGGCTGTTCCCAGGTCAGGGTTAAAGTTTTCCTTAGTAGAGAGACAAGATCATAGCCTGAAAAGCAAACTCCAGTATGCTGATGAGACACAGCAGGGAGTATCATCATCATCGGTAACAAGAGAAGCTTCTGTAAATAATTAGGAGAAGAACTGCTTTAAAGGGGATTTATCGCTTCCTTCGTTCGGCTCTTACTGAGATCTTTCTAAATCTCATTTCCTGGAATGCAGGGGAGTTTCTTCCCCTCCCATCTGGGTGTTTCTTTTCTGCAGGGGGGATGACATCATCCCCCCTCCCTTCCCTTTCTGTGCTTGTTCATGAGTCTAGTGTTTGTTTAGCATCAGAGGGATGTGACAGCACAGCCTGGCTCTTCCACCTCCCTTGTCTGTGTGCATACGAATCCAACTCACCGTGTCTGTGCTCTCACTAGTCACTAGTCATTCTTATTTAAACTAACGAAGAACTGCCTGCATACCAATATAAATAACAACTGATGCTCCCGGAGAACCCCTCACTCTCTGATCCCTGACCGCTCCCTGCAAAGTCACCCTGACAGTGAGAGGAATGAGATCACATCTCAAGCACATTCCGTGCTACTGAGCATGCCTGGAATGTGCTCACTACAGACAGGCATTCCGGCCAGACAGAGGCAGCGGGGAATGTATGTGATGACGTATTAAAGTCATTCTGGGCTACTGCGCATGCCTGGAACGTCTTTAATACAGAAAAAAAAAGCAGGGAGACGAAAGAGTCGGCAGTCCTCAGGGAGCATGTGCAGGTATGCGCGCTCGTGATTTAGACCCAGGGGCCGCACAGAATGCTAATTGAAAGAGCCGGCACCCAATCAACAGAGAGGGGTAGGATTAGACCCAGCCAAGGCAAGTTTGTTTACAGAAACAGAGAATAAGGGGACAGAAAAAAACGAGACAGCTTTGCAAAATGACATCCAATTTGCAAAGTTGTTTGTTTTCACTGTCCCCTTATTCTGAAAGCCATTTATTGAAACGATAACACCCCTTTAACTCTGAAGGGAAGCAAATCAAAACTGCAATGTATTTGGTATTAGTCTTTTTTTTTTTTACTTTCCCTACACATTTCAAGCTAAGCATTGAGTTGGAAATACCCTTTTATTCTACTGCTGTTTTAGAAGAGAAGAAAACAGAAAAAACATACTGTATAGTCTCACCTTTGTACTAACTGCTCACTACCTCATGAGTCTCATGACAGGTGATGTTAAGGGAACAGTACATGACCACCAAAGACAATGATTGGCTGCAGTGATTACATGTTGTTTGCAGGAAAATAAGTAAATGAGTTTTTTTTATTTTTTTATTTTGTTTTAATGCAGCAGGTGTTTACAATGTAAAGGTAAAAATAAGTAGCACAACATCTTTTTAATGTAAAACCCCCTAGTAGGACGTATGAAAATGAATTTTTGAAACTACAAAACTCCTTTACTAAGCTCTTGCACTTACTTTGTGCTGTGGAATAATCTCCATTACATTTTTAAGAAATATACAGGAGATTACATAGATTAGAAAGGCAGAAATAACTAATTAATGATATTTATGTTTGCATTTAATGTTCTAATGTTTAAGACCAGTTATGTGCACTTTTATGGGTGACCTGAACTTCATGTTCCTCAGTTTTTTTTTTCTCGATAATTATCTCATCTTGAATGTTTAGTAGACGAGCTACAATAACACTGAACTTTGGAGGGCCAATTTCACTAGCTACGAGATCACCTTAATGGCATAAACTGGGCCACTGTTCTCAAGAACAAAAGTACAGAAATTGAATTGGACATTTTTAAAAGCGTCTTAAATGGATCCAGTAAAAGATTTATACCTTATGGGAATAAACGCCTTGGAAACAGGAGAAAACTGATGTGGTTAAATAAAACTATAGGGGATACAATAGATAGTAAAAAGAAAGCACTTAAACTACTAAAGCAAGAAGCTAGAGACAAGACGTCAAGGAATTAAAGAGAAAAAAGCACTGTGTAAAAGACAAATAACAGTAGACAACACTGAGACAATGAAACTCATTGCCAAAAGTAGAACTAACATGAAAAACTTCATAACAGTGTTGGTCCTTTAACAAATAATCTAGATGTAATTGTGGAGGAGGCCAAGAAAAGGCCAATCAATGTTCTCTTTAACTCTACATGATCAGGTAAGGTAAGGGATAAGTAAATTGTCATTAACTGCCCCCTGATTAACTCAACGGTAAGTGCAACACCACCTTAAAAACACTAAAACAGACAAATCTCAAGGTCTAGATGACATGTACCCTCAACATTGGGGAAAAAATTTAAATGATAGACAGACCCCCAATTTCTAATTTTTAAGCATTTCATAACCCGATCACTTCCACAGAATTGGTGCATCAGAAATGTGGTGCCAAGATTCATACAATGGTGTCCAAAGGGTCAAATGTTCAATTTTTTTTTTTATAACAGATGCTATCTTCGGATATCTAGTGAAAATAACCTCATTACATTGGATCAACATGTGCTCATAGGAGATTACTCCAATCAAATTAATCTGATCAGCTTTCTAAAGAGGTACATAGCTTTAGAAAGCTTTCTAAAGGATTTCCAGATCTCGACTGCACACAAAAATTTCTTCAGCGTTTTTCGTTTTATAAAAACACTGAAAAAAATGACTGAAAACAGGTCCCATAGACTTGTATAGTAAAACCATTCTGTAGCCTCCACAAAATGTCTTTTTTCTGCTCGCTTTATTATTGTTATTTTTTTGAAATGTGTTGCAAAAAATGACTGAGCAGGGCAGAAAATTTGCTATTGCAGTCTATATAAAGTGCCAAATGTTTTTGGCGCATGTGCTGCAGAAATACACAGCAAATCTAATGCATCTAATGCAAAAAACGTGTAAAAAACTCACAAAAAAGCAGAAAATGAGCCAAAGAATGGAAGTCTTTTCAGCAGCTTTTTACAGGAAGTGGACAAAAAACTCAGTTTTATGAACATTTTTTAGGATTTGGTTTTCAGGTTGTATTTTTGTCCACTGTCATGTAGACATTGCCTAAGCAGAAATGAATCAATAAAAGTGGACAATAGCACTGGGTGTAAAGCAAAATAACGGCAGGAACAAGAGAATGCTACATTCAGCAGTAAAGCAACAAGTCAAGAACAGCAAGCAAAATGTAAATCAAATAATCCAGTGGTCATCATCAGTCATTCATTCAGGGAAAATCCAGAAGCAGGCTCATTGGACGAATATAGACTAGAGGACTGTCCACCACAAACTATATATGACGATTGCAGCAGACTTGCATCAAGTTAAGTGCTTTCTGTAACACTAGATGTGTCTATGCATATTGTAAATATTGACTTTTCTAAGGTGTTTGATGCTGTGTAACATGAAAGGTTTATATATAAAATGAAACATTTGCACCAGTCATAAATGTGTATGTGTTTTCAAAGCTTGCTGGTAAGAAAGAGAAGTTGTTTTTTTATAGTACATCTTCAGAGTACTGGGCTACTACAGTGGTCAGTAGTGGGCTTTCCTGGATTGGCAATCTGCCCAACTGGACCACCACTTTCATGGTATGCACATCCTCAGAACGACTCCTCTTATGCCATCTCACCGCTTGCACCACTCAATGGCCTAGACCATATGCTGAAGGCACCCTGCCATATGCTGAAGGCTTCCAGTCTACAGCATGCTGGGAGTATAAGTACCTACTTAATGGGGTCTGTATACCTATTTACCTACTGAGTAGAATATATATCTACCTATTTAATGGGGATCTTTATACCTACCTACCTACTTATTGGGGGGCCTATATATCTGCCTACTAATGGGGGGGGCAATATACCTACCTACTTACTTGGGGCCTATAAAACTACCTTTCCACCGCAAGATATATACCGGTCTAAGTGCTGTGGGGGCTACTTACTAGGAGGCCTTTGTACCTACTTACTAGGGGGGCTTTAAACCTACCTAAGTAGGGGACTATATAACTGCCTATCTACTGCCTGGACCTTTATACCTGCCTCATGTCAGCCTATATATCTATCCAATGAAGGACGAACCTACTGATCCACTTAATGAGGATACCTGCCTGCCTACCTACCTAATTGGGTTGTACCTCCCTTAAAGGGGGTCTACTTAATTTTCAGTTGTACTTACCTACTATGTGGGGACACAAAAGAATACTAAAATGGTGTACAAGATTACTGTTTGGGTCATAAGTGGATAGTTATTACCATTTGAGGCGCTATGGATAGAGAGTTTGAACAGAGGAGCTGGGAAAGTATTGAGTCTAAGATTTTTTTGTGGTGAATTCTGCAGAAACGAGTGATGACCAGGAGTCAGGGGCGTAACTAGCGGGGTAGCAAACGTAGCAGCTGCCCCAGGGCCCGTGCTCTTAGGGGGGCCCAGCGCAGCTGCTACTGCGTCCGCTACCCCGGTAATGCCGCTCCTGTGCCCGCCGGCAGTGAACATACTAGTTCACTGCCGGCGGGCAGGGAGTTGAGGGGCCCGGCGCATACTGCCTTTGAACGCCCGGGCCCTCCAGCCCATGCGTTCAGAGGCAGCGCTGGCCGGAGATAGCGCTGCCCGGAGATAGCAGAGCGGAGCGCCGCCGCTCTGCTACTTCTCCTGCCGGCTCTCTGTGATCACGTGGGCGCCGCCCGCGCTGAGCAGAGAGGCTAGAGCGCGGTGCATTGGGGGAGCGTGGAGTGAGGTAAGTTATTTATTATTTTATATGCCCTATAGCCTACCTATATACCCCCAGTCTGCCTGCATAGCCCCCCAGCCTGCATAGCCCCCCAGCCTGCCTACATAGCCCCTGCCTGCCTACATAGCCCCCCAGCTTACCTCTATATACCCCCCAGCCTACCTATATATACCCCCCAGCCTGCCTATATACCCCCCAGCCTTCCTAATTACCCCCCAGCCTGCCTATATACCCCCCAGCCTGCCTATATACCACCCAGCCTACCTATATACCCCCAGCCTGCCTAAATACCACCTAGCCAGCCTATATACTCCCTAGCCAGCCTATATACCCCCAGCCTGCCTATATTCCCCCTAGCCTGCCTATATTCCCCCTAGCCTGCCTGCATAGCCCCACCACCTGCCTATATAACCCCCCAGCCTGCCTATATATACCCCCCGCCTGCCTATATATACCCCCCAGCCTGCCTACATAGCCCCCAGCCTGCCTATATAACCCCCAGCCTGCCTATATATACCCCCCCAGCCTGCCTATATATACCCCTAAGCCTGCCTACATAGCCTCCCTCTAAGCCTGCCTACATAGTCCCCTTCAAGCCTGCCTACATAGTCCCCCCAAGCCTGCCTACATAGTCCCCCCAAGCCTGCCTATATAGCCCCCTAAAGCCTGCATATATAGCTCTCTAAGTCTGCCTGCCTGAATAGCCCTATAGCCCTTGTGAAACCTATCAGCCTATATAGCCCCTACAGCCCCCTAAAGCTTGCCTACCTCTATAGACCCCCAAGCCTGCCTGCCTACTTATATGGGGCCCCTTTAGCAACCTAAACCCTGCCTACCTACCTATATGGCCCCTATAGCCCACCTAACCCTTGTCCACCCATATGGCTCCCTATAGCTACCTAAACACTGCCTGTCTACCTATTTAGGCCCCTATAGCCCACCTAACCCTTGTCCACCCGTATGGCTCTCTATAGCCTACCTAAATCCTGCTTGCCTATTTGGGGCTCCCTATAGCCTATTTATCTACCTATCTACCTATGTGGGCCCCACCTATGGCCTAGATACCTGGGGCCCACCTTCAGCATACCTACCTACCTGGGGCCTAAATACTGCCTACCTAGTACCAATCTACCTACCTGTAGCCTACCTATCTAATTGAGACCTGCCTAACTACTGCCTACCTAGCATCTACCTACCTGTCTGGTGCCTATTTACTGCCTACCTACCAACCTATCTAATGGGGGCCTATCAGCTTATATGATTCTGAGGGGTACAGGCCATAGCTGTAACACAATCTCCAGGGGGTGTATCCTCTGTTCCTTCCCTTCCCTCTAGGAGACTGGGCCTCTAAGCTATGGCCTGTACCCACTCTCCCACCCATGGGAAGTTTGTACAGCGCTGGGGAGCAAGGAGTGAGGTGCTGGAAAAGTGAGTATTCTAATATATGTGTGTCCAAATGTACAGGGACAAGAATTGGCCGGAAGAAGTCATCATGGTGGTCTGGATCGGATGCAGAACAAAAGGGAAAGTCCACAACTCGTCAGAGAACCGTCACCTGTGAGTCACAAGATGTAACTGCGCTCTAATCACTTATGTAATGTATAACTGCACATATGTCTGCAGAGCCTGTGTACACTTGTGTCTACCACTATATGGTCACTGTATGGAGGTAAAATACAGTTTGTAGGGCACCTGTGTACACTGGTACATACCACTATATGGCAGTAATATTGGTCTTTATTCAGTAATAGTGTAGGGGTATTGTTCAATCACTATATGGTGGTAATTTGTGGTCATGTTCTGGAGGTATAATCAGGTCCTTATGTAGTAGAGTTATTGGTAATGTTGGACTGGGTATAGTCTGATTTGCTTCGTAGCAGTATGATAGGGATGTCTATGGTGAGGTGTACACTGCTTGTATTATGTAGCAACTGCATGACTTAAGAGGTCCCGGTAAATGTTTGTGGTAAAAGACCACGGTGAAAGACGTCTTTCTTAACCAGTTCCTGGCTTCTCACTGTAGAGACACTAATGCTGATAGCTGGCTCTCCACCTGCACAGTTGGCAGGCTCTCTGAACAAACAAAATGTCCATGCAGCATTAAATATCCACTGCCTGAACAACAGTGGCAGTGGTCATCAAGTAGTTCAAAGGAAAAAAAAATGGAATATTGATGCAAGGATTTATTCTAAATGCCGTATTTGGAGTTATGGAGAAATTTGTTCCTATAATATGGGTTATTTGGCATTTGCCCTATGGGGATGCTTGCCTTTTTTTAAATCAACATGATCTGTGCAAAAACTGAATTCTGGTCTGATTGCCCAACACCACCTGCACCTTCCACAAAACTTCTAGGAAAATGTTCTATGGACAGGTGAGACAAAGTACAACTTTTTAACAGAAGCTCACAACACTTTTTTTGGGAGGAAAAAGAACACATTAAAACAATACTAGAATCTTATCCTAACCATGAACTACGGTGGCGAAAGCATCATGGTTAGATACTACTGCCCAGGGGTCTGAAGTGGGCGAACAATGGAGATGTATCAAAACATTTTACAGGAGAATGTAAGGGCAGTAGTCAATGATCTCAAAGGGGTTGTCTCACCTCAAAGTTTCATAAGATATTCTGTCACTTCCTGGTTAAGCTGTCTGTAATTAGCATATGAGCTCTGTGTATTCACTCCGTGTATTCAACTTTATGTATTCAGACCTCTGCTAATTAGTCTAGATTAGCTCAGAAGCTTCTCTGAAACTGCTAGCAGGAGATTTATCTAAAGCAAACAGTACTAATTACTGTTTTTTGTCTGAAAGATCAGACCACATGCACGCTCTCACTCTGGCTGCTGCGACCTGTGTGATGTAACTCCCTGCTATCAGATAGAGCAAACAGCAGGGGGAGAGCAAATAAATAGGATGGTCACTTGGGGAACCAGAGCCAGGAAGGTGATAAAATCACTTGTAGCTCCTTAACAAAAAAAGATGAACAAAGCAATATATTTGGAAAATGTCTTCATTTAGTGTTCCCTACATTTTGAAAGCTATTCCTTGTAGAGAGACAACCCCTTTAAGCCAAAGCAAAGGAAACATTGGGTGATGTAGCAATAATCCAAAGCACACAAATAAATCAGCTAGGAAATTCTTTAAAAAGAAGATAATTTGTATTTACTAGTCATAGTCCTGACCTAGGTCCTACTGAGATGCTGTGGCATGACATGAGGAGGCTTGTGTATGCAGGAAAACCTAGAAATATTGAAAAGCTAAAATGTCTTTGTAGTGAGGAAACATCTCCTCAGAATTGTACAAATGTTATTAACTGCTACAGGAAGTGGTTGATATGATTGCTGCTAAAGTGGGATATAAATGTTTTTAAATTCAACAGCCTACTTTATCTATTTTTTTCCCTGCATTGTGGACATTTACTCAATGTTCTCAATAAAAGGCATGAAAAGTAGAGCAGTTAGTATTTTATTAAATGAATTAGATTTTATTTGTCTATGATGGGACTTAAATAAGAATTAGGCCAAATGTTACAAATGTTATTAGTAATGAAATAACTCAAAGGGTTCCCTTTCTTTTTCCTACAAATGTATTTAAGGGGTTGTGCAGTGGAATCTCCTCCAAAGTGAGGCACTTTTCTAATATAGCTTGATTATAACCTCTTTGGTCTTTCTGCAGTTTTTGCAGCAATACTTTGATTACAGGAGATACAGTAGATTATGTCTCAACATATAGGAAATGACTGTGTGTTGAGCGTAGGAAATCAGGTGACCAAAGGAATTTGATTTTTTTTTTGTCCACCACACTACTTTGTTCCTGCCTCCCCTCAACATGAGGGAGGAAACAGTGGGTAAGCATTAAGTCTAGGAGGAAGGGACAAATCAGAGCAATAGATCTTTGGGCTTGTAGTTTTATGGCGAAGCAATAAAAACTGTCAAATATGACATTCTGATGCTCAGCTTTTTGCAAGAAATGCTACAAACAATTCAGAATAGCATAGCTTTTATCTGTTTGTTAGATAGCCCCTGTAACTAAATAACAAAGTAAATCATAAAAAATATATATCATTGTCATTTTTTTTATATAAATTCAATATTACTGTGACATTTTATAACCCTCACACCAATGCTAATAAAATGAATATGTTGGCACTGAATATGCAAAATTATCATTAATAAATTGATTATTCTGTGTCATGAACATTCTAATGATTTCTTCTGAAACAATACCTTCACTAAAAAGTATACAGATATTTTCAATATTACTTTATGGTTTGTGTAATATTACTTATGGGCTACCAAGGTATCTGTGCTATGTTATTACAGAGGCCTATTTTTTTAAAAAT